>JAJOZX010009326.1:0-160055 GCA_023014485.1 Bathynomus jamesi
TCAAATACGTGATTTAAAATAACAGGACCATTTGACCGAGGCAGTAGTATACCCGAAAAACATCGTAATGCACGATTTTTTCTATGTAGCAATAATAATTAACTCTTTCAAATACGTGATTTAAAATAACAGGACCATTTGACCCGAGGCAGTAGTATACCCGAAAAACATCGTAATGCACGATTTTTTCTATGTAGCAATAATGATTAACTCTTTCAAATACGTGATTTAAAATAACAGGATCATTTAACCCGAGGCAGTAGTATGCCCGAAAAACATCGTATAACCTAACTATAATTTAAACTATAGTTTACCTTGACTTTCATATGCTTCTATCCTGTTTTATTAATAAAGATTTTTAACTTTTAATAACGTATGAATAAAGATTTTTAACATTTAATTTTATTTTTAGTTTATTCATGCCACGCCGCCTTAGACCACAGCTTAACGTTGAAACCGAATGTTCTTTTTAAAATATAATTAGGATATAATTTCTTTATTATAAAATAAGTTAACAATTATGTTAACAAACAATACTAATAATTGTAAGTAAAAAATATAATATAAGGGACTACCATAGAAATGTAAGTGCCTATAATTCGATTTTATATATATGTTACTCGTCGGTCTCGTTATAGCGGATTGGTACACGTCATAGCTCCACCCAGCTACATCGGCAGCCAATCACTACGAACATCTGGTCTTTTGGGCGGAGCTTGGCGAATGTGCATATAAAGGGGATATTTTCAGTTGGGAGTAACAGTAGCTATTTCGCATCAGTGAATAATCAACCATGGACCTGTACGTCTCCCCAGACTTGTATGAAGAACGTGATACTGCAGCATTAACCACAATTAGTCTTTTCAATGCGATTGATTGTGGCGAACTATTTTCGACGCAAACCGTAGAAGATATTTGCAGTGACGCTCCTTACAATCCGACGCAAGGGACTACCATAGAAATGTAAGTGTCCATAATTCGATTTTATATATATACGGAGAGTTGTAGTATTTCGTCAAATAGATACTAGTCAAAAATGTCAATCAATGTTATTTCCCCATCATGCTAAAATCGAAATTGGTAATCGAACCAAAGATATCTTCACATAATGGGGATCTGTCTGTATACTCTGTATATGTTTTCTTATTCTTTAAGGTCCGATGAGGATTTGACACGTGTTATACAATCTTTGAAGAAGGAATATGGATGATATACTGATCAGTCAGCAGTGTCACACATCCTCCACCATGGACCTGTACGTCTCCCCAGACTTGTATGAAGAACGTGATACTGCAGCATTAACCACAATTAGTTTTCAATGCGGCTGATTGTGGCGAACTATTTTCGACGCAAACCGTAGAAGATATTTGCAGTGACGCTCCTTACAACCCGACGCAAGGGACTACCATAGAAATGTAAGTGTCATAATTCGATTTTATATATATACGGAGAGTTGTAGTATTCGTCAAATAGATACGTCAAAAATGTCAATCAATGTTATTTCCCCATTATGCTAAAATCGAAATTTTTATGGCGTTCATCCTCGAACCAAAGATATCTTCACATAATGGGGATCTGTCTGTCTGTATACTCTGTATATGTTTTCCTTTAAGGTCCGATGAGGATTGACACGAGTTATACAATCTTTTGAAGAATCGGAATAGGGATATACTGATCAGTCAACAATGTCAAATAATGTAAGTGTTTTTCGATCTTTTTGGGATAAGAAGACGCAATATATTTTCATAAATTTATTAAATGAAAGAAATCAGTACAATAAACGAATATATACAAATATACGAACAAAAAACATTATAATATACAACGAGTACGTACAATTGGAAAACGGTTTTTTATCTGTCTGCATACCATTTCATCGTTTCGGTGAGTGTGACACGGGTCAAATAAATTTAAAAAATTTATAAATTCTTTATCATTTGACATATGCATGAGAAATGAGACACAGTACATTCCGCAAACATTAGTAAAATATCCCTGCATACGAAATGGGTTCCATACAACTTCGGGAATATGTAACTGAGCGAGAAATTTTACAATAATAGGGTCACTCCAGGGTTGAGTACCGAGTGAATCAAAATAGTACAGGCGCTGTCTATTTTTAAAATAGACAGCGATCCAGTGAATCCCTTCATTACCGATGATGTCTGTGTTCACAATAAGACTACCGCATTCTCGCGTACTTGGCAAACTCAATGTTTCATTCTTCGCAAACACGCCGATAAATTTGGAACGTGTGACTCGCTCCATTACTTTCTGAAGTGTATTAGCATCCATTTTAAAAGTCAGTGATAACGCTTCTAAATCTATCTACTTCTATTAGGGCTTGCGATTCGAGATATACTAGTACACTAATAGGAGCGTCTATAGGCTTGGCGAATTCCAGCCGCACTGAGATGTTACCGCTCTGCTGTGGTGTTAAATGGGTATTTACGCTAGCAGATAAGTCAGGTGTAATGTCAAACGGATAAAGGTTAAATTGATCAATGAATTCTTCCTGCGTTACCCCATTACCAAGCTCATCACAATCACCTGCAATATGGGTCAGATTACTATAGGCTCTGGCACAAAGAGGTAACACAGCGTCTGATGAATAGTCCGTACCCATTGTTCCACCCAAAGCAGTGCCATTAACGTATAGAGTTATATTTTAAGCCGAAATTCTCGAATTTAAAGGCACTCTTTTTATATTTTCCATTCACCGAAGCGTGGTCCTGCATGCCGATTAATATCCTTTTAGGAAGATTTCCCAGGGCAATGTTTTCTATCTGCTTCGATGCCAACCTGCAGGAACCGTATATAGTTTGATCTGCACTCTGTTAATAGGATATTTCACTGTAGCGTTTAGTAAATTTTTCTCAATTTCTAGTTGTTTTGGTGAACTTAATTTCACTCGCCGTACGCGGAGGTATGTGTCCATAATGTGAACCACAACGGACTTTGCACCCTCTTCTTGATTCGCATCCAGATTTAAGCAGATCTCAGGACTCGTGCGGGTGAGCTTTATTTCATATCCACCCCGTTCACAAGCAACTTCTCCTGGAAAGTGAAATCTGTGTGCAACCGTCCAAAACACTCGTATATTTTTTTTTAGAATTTTTAAATTTGTCCTTTATACTATTTTCATCTTTAGTTTGATAATATCCCTCCGCACTTAAAAGGTTAGCCTTCGCTTCTTTGGAAAAGTTGAGGACATTTTCCAATAGGCTCGTAGATGATAGTACCCCGTGCCTGCCGATATGTTGGTCTGATTTAAATATACGTCACACTGGTTGAATATGGCGTGCAGAAAGTTTGTTTCAGGGTATACAGCATATTTGTCATCGCAGGCCGTTCCATCAGAATGGGCTATACGTAGCTTAGCGTACATGTGCACACAGCTTGGATCAAAAAAGTAAGGACCTGAGCTGGGTATCACGAATTCTATAGGTGCACTCGGTGAACTAATTGTGTTTAAAGGGTTAATTGTAATAAAGTCACTGTGCTCAATAGAAACTTGGGTTGGCGGGAGCTCAAAAAAGGACAGCTCCGATTTACAGCATTGTGAACTACATGGGTGGATGAAGCGTGCCATGGCGAAATAGTGACTCCTCTCTCGACAAGTGGTAAACAAACTATGATTCATGAGATCAATATCCTTAGCTTATATCAGTCAAAAAAGTGGTCAACCATAGGTTTCATTCGCTTACAGCATTTCTTTTTTGATAGCCTTTACGTTTAATACCACGTGACCCCTTCTTCTTTTGGGGAGACCTCTTCTTCTTCCGCCACCACGCATTTTCTCTTTGCATCTTTGATGATTTCGTTCCGTGTACGCTTTAAATGTTTTTTTAGAGCTTCTTTAGGTTTAGCCCCGGCCAATATGTCTTCTGCAGTGTTAAGGCCTGATTGTAGCGCTTTTCTTCCAAGGTATCTGGCACCCCTCTTCAGCAAAGGAACAGCGTACGTAGTATGGATGAAAAAATGGATCCAAGTCCACTACCGCGCTGGTATCGCATCCCTCGATAGACGGTGAAAGGCTTCTATCCATTATAACTCAGTGCGTCGAAAGTGTAGCTTCACTGTTAAGCTCCCGTTACCGAATGGGAAGTTTTCGCCCTCAATCGTTCTTAATATATTGTGATATTGGTTATTAAATTAGTTGCGACATTCACATAATGGGGTCTGTCATATGTAATACTCAAACTCCTTCCTCTATGGTTGGGGATGTGAGCAATGCGCAGCAGGCGTGCCTGGGTATCCCCAACAAACTGGTGCTCCACTATATTACTGTAAATATAGCACATGTCTGGGGACCTTTCAGCCAATTTCTCCATCTTCAATTGATACATTAATCTGGACAAGTTATACTGTGTCTCGTGAAATGTGTCTCTTTGGAAGGCTGCGCTATATCGGCCGTTGGTTAGAATTTTGAACTTTCTATGTTCTTTAAGACATCTGTTAGTCTTTGATTTTAGGATTAGTGGATGTGCAGGGTTGTTTACGATTTCATATACTAAATCATTCGTAAGGTTTGAGTTTCTTAAACTTACGTTTAAGCCTCTCACAACATCCTCGGCCGAACCATATTGACCCGGCCCTAGTCTTACTTCTGTATTGTAATACCGTGCAATCTTAGTCCGAGCGATGCGCATAGTTTCATCCATAGCTACCCCAGCTTTTTCACACTCGTCAATGTCTCTAAGAATCGTAAAAACGGTTTCTTTATGTTCAATATTTAAAAAGACGGTGTCCAGCTGAATTTCGCATATCCCCACCTCATACGAATCACGACCCAATTCAATGTGCCATGGAGTTCTGTTACAAAGTTGGCTAGCGTGTTGTTAGGGTGTACAGACAGGGACGAGGAGGACGGGAGTGTGACGTAGAAATGGTTAGGAGCCATGTTGCATACTATTTAAGCTTCATTATTGCATCAGCTTTTATATAGGTGTTGAAGCTTTCTGGGTACCCTAGCCATTTCACCAGGTACATTTTTCTCCTTCCTGAACCTTTGCTTCCTAAAATTTTCTCAATTTTAAACACATTTTTTTCTAAATTAAACGCAACTTTCTGCAATTCCTCGCGGTAAAAGCCTCCTGAGATTTCTTCCCCATTCAAATCTTCAATGTAATACATCATTTCACACCTTTAGGTCTCACAGCCCTAACTTTAAAAATCTCGCGTGTCCATCCTTGCTCAAAACCCTTTGCGAATTTATTCCCCGAACGCGACAGCCTTACATAATCATTGATTTTGAAGCGCACAGAGTGTGGTGGTGGTGGTGGTGGTGGTGATCCATCTCTTCTCGGGAGCGTACCTCTTTCTAAAACTCGTTAGGTGTTGCCCCAATCGTGCGATGGTGTGAGCGGTTGTAGGATGATGCCAATGGTTCCAGAATGTCTAGAAATCTGTATGTGTTTTATGTGTAAAATAACGGTGCATGCGTTCCTTTATGGTGCGCTGAACTCTTTCAGCTAAAGAAGCCTTATGTATAGAATTGGTTGTGTAATAGCTGATATTACACTCTGTCAACATATTCTGAAAAGCACGGCCTATAAACTCCTTCCCCATATCCGTACAAAAATAGCCAGGAACCCTGTTTTCTTTTAACATTAGCGTTTTGGTGGCTTTAGCAACTGTTTCAGGTGATTTATTTTTCAGAGGAACTAGCCACAGATATCTAGAGAACACGTCTATTATGAATAGAATGTAGCGGTAACCATCGTTATACACAGAATATCTTTGCATGTCTGTTAAATCTGCTTGCCAAATAGAATCAATCGGGAAGCGTTGTCTTGGCTGTTTTAAATCTTTTCTCACAGGCTTATGAAGCGTATAAGCGTCCTGCTCCCTCAAAAATCTTTCAACATCTTTTTTCCTACTCCGTAAACACTTCTGTACAGTCTATCTACGCCGCCGTAAGAGGATGGGGTAGAAATGTCATAATAACGTTTAGTTAATACGTTAGCCATTTGCGTATTTTAGAGGCGTGGGTAGGGTTGGTTTAACCTCTTCTTGCTCCTCTTCAAAGGTGTTACCGCGGGGTGACGGCGCCTTCAATTGTGTCACAGGCGTTGCATGTTCCAAGTCTTTTAACCTGTTCAGATTTCCTATCAACGTTTTAGGGACATTTATTTGTTGTAGTCTTGCTTTAATATGCTTCCATCCTGATGGTGATGGCCTATCCCACTTTCTCACCAGATCATGGACAATGTCTACGATATTCGATCCCTGTACCTTTGATCCTTCCACAATGATCTCCCCTGTATCGGTCCATTGTATGGCGGGATCCTCATTCAATAGATTATAAAGACTTAAGCCTTTACTCCTCAATGTAAGTGGGAGGGTATTTTTTAATACATGTTCGATATGTTGTGTGGCTAATCTTTTTGGTTGATCAGCTGTGTCGTCGGGTACAGATCCTATGTCGCCATCGTCCCCGTGCTGTGCCTAATAACCACAGGAATCTTCCGTAGGGCTCTTATAATTTTCGTACTCGTGAAGAAATTTCTGCAGAGCTTCTTGTATAAGATTCTTTTCTCATCAGGTGTTTTTTCACTGTTTAATAGGGCTAACAATTCGCTTTCCATTCTTTTAAGTCTGCTTTTACGGGGATCTAGATCCGTGTCTCTTGCAGTGAAGCGTACACCTCGTGGGGAATCACTACCACTTTCTTCATTATATTAATCTAGTCAGTAAAGGCCCAAAACTGAAAATAAGATGGGGAGAAATGACCCTCCTGTTTGCACAATAATTCGTTTTTTCTTCGCTACAGTTTGGCTTTTACGAGCGAGTGTACGTATTATGTTCTTGTAGCGGCGTAGGCGAGCCTTCTGATGGGTTTTCATTGATACATTGCAATTTATAACGTTAAGACAGATTTCACAGATGCATTTTAAAAAGTCGGCATCGATATTTTTAATAAACATCTGCTGCATTGCCCGGGGCAGTCGATGATAGATTTTTATTAATTCACGGTATTTCTTAGTCTCTTTGTCATTCTGGAATATACACCGTTTCAGGCTCGTTTGGAAATATATTCGTTCGCAGAAGCACTCTAAACGTGTTTCGCGGATGAAGGTCGCAAAGCAAATATCCGTAACGCGTGCTTGTAGCTTCTTTATAAACTTCCAAAAACTCCTTACGCTGATTCGGGAACATTTGATTGGCTAATACCCCAATTTGTGATACATCTCTACGTTGCGCGAATAAGACTAGATATTGCGTATTTAACGACACATCGCGCATGTATCTATTTTTGAAAAATAGATTCTGATTGATGAAGAACACGCTTATGTTAAGATGGTGGGAGAATACTGTAAATGTCTCGGCAAACGTTTTATCCATCTCCAACATGAGATCGTCAATTACAATGATTGTATGTTCATTTCCCTTTACGAATTAACGTCATATACACCTTTGTGGAACAAAATATCATCTTGGTACTCGTTGAACACCTGATTGATACGTCGAATAGCACCATATAACTTTATGCACAAATTTCGAGAACATCTCCCCTTTTCTTTAATGATTTTAAGCATAAACACAGTTTTACCACATCCTGTAGGTCCAGATATAATACATGTGGATGGGCTCGTGAATCTGAATTTTTCTACAGAGTCCATTTCTAACACGTCACACTCCTAAGTGAGTCATTTACAAAATATTACAAATTTTGAGTGCTGATCCTTATATTTCTTCTCCCACAGAACCGACGATGAGGTAGAGCAGCCCATCATTACGGATGACCTCGACGACAGTGTAGTTGTGATCTCCTCCCCTGAACCCTCACCAGCGATACGGTAACACGTCCAAAGCGGAGGTATGAGAACCCACGTCAGGTATAAAGCGACCGAAATACGCGTCTGTTGCAGCAGATCCCCAACCCTCAACCTCTTACGCAACAACACCCCCAGCAGCAGCACCTAATATATCCCCTTATTCATCCGCCCCCCGTTCTGTTAAGTCTACAATAATAGAGCCCCAACATCAACCTCCTACGCAACAGGGCCCCCATCAGCAGCACCTAATATATCCACTAATTCCGCCCCCCGTTCTGTTGAGGATGTATACGCTGGACTGGTGCGATCCGCAGCCCCCACCCCAGCCTTGACTAGAAATCGTATAGAGTCAGGGTCGACCCTAAAGTCATGTATAGCAATGGTATTGAGCGCGGATACGCGGGTGTAGAGCATATTATAGAGTTTGCTCTTCAGAATCGTGACGAGCGTGAAGTCAGGACGAGTCTGTCCTTTGGATTCGGGTCAGATGACGGTGATGTAGACGATTATTGGGTGATAGTGCCATTTAGACGTTTGGCTGCTGAAGATGTAGAATATATATTAGGGCGTATAATGCAAGCCGCCCAAAGTAGTATAGCCTTCAATATGGACAACTTCACGGTAAATATTGACCGTGTATCCGTGTTGCGGGTCATAGTGCCATACCGTACACTCTTAACTTCAATTCTCAAGCTATTATAGACGGCATATAAACGTCGATCGTGGTTGCGGCTTTATAGCAGTACTCTTAGCACGTATGTTTACTGTACAAAATACACGAACTCAAAAAATTTGGTTGCCTACAGTCATGAGCGTGCCCGTAAACTAGCTGTAGACTGTGAACTTGAATTTGACTGTAATATGGGTCCTGAAGAGCTGAGAAGGTAGAACAGGAAATGAATGTCCGCATAGTTGTGTTTGGGTTGGATGATCGCCGGACTGTGTATGTTTTTAAAAGCTGTGTGAGAGATCGTACAAGGCCCCTACTTATTTTAGGATTGTCAGGGACAACGTATCTCCCCATCCGTAATATAAGGGGCTTTACGCGAGTTATGACAAAAGTCGAAAATATGGGAGACATCATGATTTGTGTAAGGGGTGCCTCGAGTTTGCGGATGATATAGTGAGACATTGTAAAGAATGTCACATGGTATGTGAGCAGTGTAAAAGCACCAAATGTGAAAGCCGTGTAGTTGAAGCTGAGAAGAGAGACTGTGATGTGTGTAGACGCATATTTTTCAATAATAGCTTTTGATTTCCATAAATCAATTGGCACGTGCAGGAAAATGAGAATCTGTGAATGTGGTATGTTTCACACAATGGATAATTGGGGAAAATTTAAGCACAAGTGTGACGTAATTCACTGTCCTACATGCCAGGAGGAATATAAGGCGGATGGAGTAAAGCATGTGTGTTATATGAAAGATGCTAAGCCTAAAAATAACCCTGTATAACTGTATACTACGATATAGAAACATATACGAACGCTGAAACCAAAGAGGTAATTCCACATTTACTTGTGAGCCAGACTATCTGTGATGAGTGTATGGTATCGAATGTGACGAGTGCCCCAAATGTGCGGTAAACGGACAAACGTTTTTAAAACGAATGTCAGCGATAGTCCTGTGAAACTATTTGTGTCCTATATTGTCAAGTTAGCCGACAAGTTCAAAAAAATGACTGTGTATATTCTCGCCCATAACGGGGCAAAGTTTGACACGCAGTTCCTTTATAAGGAGTTGCTTGAACACGAATCCTCTGAGATATTTACAGGTGATCCATTGAAAAGAGGCAACAAATTAATACAGATGCAGATAAGAGGCAATGTACAATTTAAAGATACTTTATATTCACACCTTGTAAATTAGCAAAGCTACCCAAGGTGATGGGAGTAGCAGCTGAAGTTTCCAAAGGATACTTCCCATACACTTTCCTCACCAGCGAGACTTTAAACTACGTAGGCCCACCCCCCCAAACATTATTTTGACTGCATGGATGAACGTGAAGACTTTGATCGATACTACGACAGTTTTAATGAAAGTAACCCTTATAATATAGCTGATGAATGTGAGCGTTATTGCGTGAATGATGTGCGCGTGCTTAGAGTATGTTTCCAGGCCTTTAGAGGATGTACATAGCCCGTTTCAAATGCGATCCACTGCAAGTCGCAACCACCATCGCATCATTATGTTTTACGGTGTTCAAGAATAACTTCATGCCTAAAGACACCTTAGCCATTATTCACCGAAACAATCCCCGCAGTTACGGCACAAGGCTATTTACTGGCTCATACACCTACAGCAACAACAGGTGTATACATAAAGCACGCCCGCAACACGGGTGAAGTACCCATTAAGATTAATGGACGTGTTTTTTGGGTTGATGGGTTAAGTGAAAACCATGTCACTGGTGTGAAGACTGTGTACTCCTTTAACGGTTGCTGGTGGCATGGATGCCCCCGTCCTGAGTGGGTCACCGGAGATATCAACGGTAGGTCTCCTGCCGACTGTCTTGCATCGACCCGCACCCGCGATCAACTTATAGGATCACAGTTCACTCACAAAGTCTTGTGGGAGCATGAATATGATGCACGGATGGAGACGGACGGTGTTACCGTGAGGAAATAAAAGCGATCAAGCGTTCAATGGTGCTGGATCCTCTCAAATGTGGTGATAGCTTGTTTGGAGGACGTACAAATCCTTTCAGACTATACTTCCACCTACGGAGGGCGTGAAGCTCCATTACTACGATTTCTGTTCTTTATACCCATACGTGATGAAGAGCAATCCGTACCCCGTGGGCGCTCCTGAGAAACTGGTGGGGCCTAGCCTACCATCCATCAATGAATTTCAAAAAATTTGAATGATCGTTACTTTGGATCTCTCTTCGTAGACGTACTCCCCCACGCAATTTATGGATGCCGATCTTACCTGTCGTTATCGACGACAAGCTCATGTTTCCCCTGTGCGTGAAGTGCGCGGAAGAGGATAACGGCGAATGTAACCATATACCCCACCAGCGTAAGATCAGAGGCGTATATACAAGTCCTGAGTTGCCCTAGCCTTGCGCCATGGTTATAGAATACTGAAGATACATGAGGTGGGGAGGTTTCAGAAGCTACCCAACCTTTTCACACCATATATAAACCTTTTTGAAGGATAAGGTTGAGGCATCAGGGTATCCGCGAGGAGTTGATACCGAAGATGAAAAGTCTGCCTATATTCAACGTTACCGCGACCGCGAAGGTATACAACTTGATCGTGTCCAAATTGTAAAGAATCCTGGCAAGCGCTTTAGTGCAAAGTTGTGTCTAAACAGTCTATGGGGAAAATTTGCGCAGAATACCGGCAGAGGGAGCATTCATTTGGCACAAAGTTATAGCGATGTCTGGGATTATGCCAATGCCCCCGATAAAGAGGTCATGGAGATCGTAAATGTAGGTAATACTTACGTAATAAAGTACAACAACACTGAATTTGCCACAGATACCTCAAGGGTTACAAACATACCTGTGGCCAGCTTCACAACAGCCTACGCCCGTATAAAACTTTGGGGTCTAATGCATTCTCTTGGGCGGAGAGTATTGTATGCCGATACAGATAGCGTGATATTCACAGAGAGGGAGGGTGAATACATGCCCCACTATTGGGGAGTTCCTCGGCGAGCTCACTGATGAGATCAAGGATGAGTATGGGGACAACGCATACGCCGACTCTTTTGCCTCAACAGGACCTAAGACTTATGGGGTACGGGTCAGGGTGGGGGAGGAAATGAAATATATCGTGAAGGCAAAGGGTATTACGCTCAACCATGCGAATCGGGAGGTTGTTAACTTTGAGTCGTTGAAGGATCTAGTATGTTTGGATGAACAACCTCACCAACTAATTGTAGGCACCCACAATTTTCGGGCGCAGAAGCTGGGAGGCGTGAAGGAACTTAGGGGTACGATGGTGTGCCGTAACACCTATAGGAAACGTTACCAGTTACCTGGTACCTATGATACCGTACCCTTTGGATACCAATGATGCTTCTAACTCACACGTCTTGTATATAATCGTATCTTTTTGTAAATATATATATATATATATATATATATATATATATATATATATATATATATATATATATATATAACTGAATATCTCGTTTATTAAATCGTATTTGTAAATATATATAACTTGAATATCTCGTTTATTAAATAAATCATGTTTCAAATAGCGTTTCACTTTCTCCTTTGTGTGTGTGTGTGTGTGTGGGTGTGTGTGTGTGTGTGTGTGTAGGTGAAAGTTCTAAGCTCCGCCCACTGTAAGACCGTGAGTCATGCTACTATCTGGGAGTCCCTGCGTGGTCAGTCGACCGCAGTAAGCCCGAGAGATCAGACGTGTATTCAGATCAGACGTGTATTCAAATGGCTACCTTTAATATTGCTTGTACAACGTTTACGAAATGGTATTCAGTAAAGTGCCAGGATGTGGTGGATACCGAAAAACTTCCTATTCATCCCTCCTATGCCTCTTTTAAAAACACATTGGATTGTGCGAAGTTCCAAGATGTACAAATACTCTACGAGATGTTCTGGTGAGACCGTTGAAGGCTTTCGTTGCACAGACGATGTGCTGAAGTATACTGCAGAGCTAAACTTTATAAAGTCTCACATACACCGTGAAGTAAAAGAAACAACGCGTGCAGAAGAGAAGCAGCAGGTATGGATAATGAGTCTTGCTGATGGGTGGTGTGACAAGCGGTATTACGTCATGCTACACCATGTCGATTACTCATACCCTACGACTGGAAATGTGAATCTCGTGATCATGGACAATCTTAAGTATTTTTATCACTATATTAACGTATATCATGATGAGGTTCGTAGTGAGGTTGTGGCTAGTGCCCTGCGTGAATTTTTAACAGAGTTTAGAGACGAGTATCGTTTGATGGGCAGAAAGGAAAAATATGAACATATGTTCCTCTCAAATAGTGCGCCAGAGTGTGGAGATGTTTAGTAAAATGTTCCTAGTTCTTATCCAAACTGTCTGGTGCGTAGGCTGGTAGTGATATTCTTGTACCGGTACAACAATTCGACTCGCGGAACAAGCCCATTCACGTATTATCGAGTCAGCCGCCCGTCGAACCATTCCTGCCTACCTGCGTGCCTCACACGGCTCATAGTTATCTCAGAGCTTGAGCCGAGTGGACGTGCGCTCTTCGAATACGATGGAACTTCCTTTGAGCAGCATTCTCAACGCCTCGTACGATGTGTCCGTGACGAAATCGTTGCGCGTGTTCAGGCGTAATTCCGGTACCATTAGCTATGTACTGGAAACGGAATGTAGACCGACAAACAAACGGGTTTATTTAAGTATCGAGGAGATGAATAGAATCTTTGTGATAGTTGAGAAGTGGAGTGAAGATCGTTATAAAATACCTGCTAACGTAGGTACAAGAAGAGAGCAGATTAGTGACGCACCCTCATACGCCGTTGTATGTACGTTGTGTATAAATAACGATCGGCCGTGCATTGATATACGGTTGATGTGGAAGAATGCTTCTGATAATAACGCTCTTATTCCTACGCGAAACCGTTTCATCCTCGACAGAATGTTTGAAATCGTCGGATTCCGTAAACTGAAACCTATATTAGACGCGCGTGTTACGGACATGCTTTATTTTGATACAGTACTTGAATACGCATACACCGCTCTGCTCGATGGGTTTACCGAGTGTAGGACTGGTGAGAATGGTCTAGTGCTGGATGTTTATTTAAAAAGTTTAGACTCTTTGAAATACCATGAACTTTGGTACAAAGCAATTGATCGGTACAAGGCTGAGCTCACCTACACCGTTCACCCTGAAGAACTATTTCTTTATATAACGCCCAGTTGTCGTAACGATTTAGAAGGTTATTTCAATTGACGCTATGTTGAGTGAGTTCACGATTGAAAAGCTCGAGTCGGTAGAAATAAACCCTCGATTGGAAAAGCGTTCTTATAAACTTGTGTTTAATAATGTAGCTAACGATGAACTCTTTGTGCGTGCTTTTGATTGTATTCTAGACGTGTTTAAAGATGACTTACCAACCGGTTGTAAAGTGGGAACAAAAATAGTACTGAACGATATGAAAGCCCTTCATATCGAATACAGGTTTCCCTATACTTTAAGCGGTGAAATATTATTAAGCCGCATATACTGCGTAATGCAGAGCAATAATGATGTAATTGTAAACTCGATTAAGACAGAGTTTAGTATTTGAAAAAAAAGTGAATTGTGTATATATTTTGCTTGACATTTCCCCGATTATACGCATATTTCTATTGATTTGTGTTTATATATATATATATATATATATATATATATATATATATATATATATATATATATATATTATATATATATTTTGCGTGATATTTCTCCTGTACTGTTATGTACATATTTCTATTGTTGTATATTTATTTGAAATGTATATTTTATTTTATATATCACCATAATTGTGTGTGTGTGTATATTTCTCCTGTACTGTTATGTACATATTTCTATTGAAGTGTATATTTATTTGAAATGTATATTTTATTTTATATATATATCCATAATTGTGTGTACTGTATATATTTCTGTTATACGCATATTCCTCAAATGTATATTTATTTTCTATATATTTATAATAAAAAGAATGATGCAATGTTGTTTATTGTTATGCCTTCTACTACCGGTATTCGAAATATAATAATGTATACAACGGTATCTGGCAATATTTAAGCCTTCTAAGCCAACTGGCTGATTAGGAGTCTATAATAGTGTATACAATGGTATCTGGCAACTCTGTCTTCGGAATACATGGCGCTATCTGGCAACTCATTTACAGCCAACTGGCTGATTAGGCGTATATAATAATAATGTATACAATAATACTGCTAAAAAGAGGTATCTGACAACCATTTACAGCCAACTGGCTGATTAGGAGTCTATAATAATGTATACAATGGTATCGCGGTATCTGGCAACTCAAGCCAATTACGCCAACTGGCTGATTAGGAGCTTATAAAACAACGCCAACTCGGCTGAAGTCTTAATGTGCACTTAGCTCCTGCCAGGTGAACACCTCTCCTCCTTTCTCTCCTCCTCCTTTCTCTTGGGGGATAACGCCGCCTCCAGTTTCCCCCCACCCCCCTTTGCAACAACCCCCATCCCCCTTTGCAACAACCCCACCCCCTTTGCAACATTACATAATAACCTGCAACATTCTTGCACTCTCCCCTTTTTCGGCTATACTACTGAAAGATTAACGCCCGCAACCCTTGACAGGCTGACAGATATATATATATATATATATATATATATATATATATATATATATATAATATATATATATATATCAGTGGTGTAGTGGTTAGCATCACTGACTACGAGTCCACCGGCCCCGGGTTCGATTTCTGGTGACAGCACTCGGCGCACAGCAAACCCAGCTGTTCATCCTTCCATACAGTAATAAAAAAATTGGTTGGTAGATAAATGGGTAGGATCTTTTCGGTTTGGCGAACGACTGCTACAGATTTTTACAAAACTTAGCAATCAATTATTTATTTACAAATTTTATCCTAAGGAAATGTCTAATTCCTAATGTAACTTTAACGTAACCTAACCTAACTTACATTTCCTTAGGATAAAATTGTAAATAATTTATTTGCTAAGTTCGTAAAAATCTGCAGCAATCCGCCAAACCGAAAAGACCCAATGGGTACCCTGGGTGGCCTAGTGGTTAAGACGCTGGACTTCTAATCGGGAGGTCGTGAAATCGAGAGTCCTGGCGAGGACTTTGTAGTTTCTGACAAGCCTTGGTAGTAGGTCGTGGTTCGGATTCCACGTTAAGCTGTAGCTCTAAGATGAACAATAAGCTTGACCTTCGTCGGAATTCGAGCTGGAAGCAAAATCAAGGTTAACAAAGGTTTTATATATATATATATATATATATATATATATATGCAAAGGTAGTAAAAAGTTGCAAGAAAATAATCCAACTAGAAAATATTAAACTGAACATAAATAGCGCATTTTGCTCGAGATCAGCTGACAATTTTCTAAATTAAATTCATTTCACTTTTTTATTATTTACAAATAAAACAGAATTTACATAAGTGAGTATATTTAGATTATTACAACACATATAATGTATACAATTGTAAACTTGTAAACTGCCTTTGTTAGGCAGCTTACGTTAGCCTGTAAAGCCTTTGTTAGGTATAATTATAAAATTTTACATGCAGACTTAACTAAAGACTAAAGGCAATTTACAGAATAGGACATACTGTATTAAATTTTAAACATTGCATTTCAGTACATAAACTTGGAAAAGAGTTTTGTATGCTTAAATTTTATAGAAGGTAATTTCTATATAGATATTAAATTCCATTAGAGCGTTTATAGTAAACTCGTGTGTTTTTATAACAAATTGACAATACGATAACTCTTTAAACATTGATAATAATTAATTGTTAGTTAGTTCGTATATGCATACATACTGTATACACAGAAACTTACGTGTTTATATAAGATGTATGTACAAAATGTTGAATTATAAAAAAGATAATAAAAGAAAGAATAATGAGAGAGATGATAAAAAAATAATTAAAAGGATAATGATAACTTAAAGTATAATAATAATAATTTTAATAATAGTAAAAATAACAAATAATAATAGTAAAAATAACAAATAATAATAATAATAATAATAATCATTGTTTCCTTGTTGAGTATTTGGGAAAGGAGAGCCATTAATTAGGTATATATATATTTTTAGTGTGTTAGACTATAGGGAACATTCAGTAACTCTGGAAATTCGTTAAGTTTTAATTGTTTTATGAAAGTTACGTGAGCAACGGTTGACTTTAATTTATTCAATAGATTTTTTCGTAATTTCACCGTTAAATGAATGTAAGAATTTTACTATACTAAAGATTATAATTTGTCTTTGAAATATGTTCACTCTCCATATATCTTGTTCAATGTTCGTGCAGAGACAGTCGTATATTTCCGTCACTTCGTAGAAAATCCTCCTGTCAGACAGCCGTTTTTTTAAGTACTGTACAACTTTGCATCCACTTAATTTTTATGCAGACTGGCGAAATTTCATCATTCTGTAGCACTAGTTCAGTTTTCTTTTGTCAACTGTTTTCGGCCATTTAAAATTTAAATGAAACATAAATCAAGGTTATTTTGGATTTAGTCATGTTCAAATTTACCACATAAAACCTAACTGAATTTGAGATTTTATTTTTATAATAGAAATTCTTTAAGTAACTCTTAACTTAACTACCATATATTTACTTATGTTCATTATGCAGTATATAAAGAAACAAATATATAAATTTTCAATCCACTTACCGAGCTCGAACCGCTCGAATCTGGAACTAGCAATGCGCTTTCACATACTGGGGTATTTATAGGTTTGCTCTACATTACAGTTTTAGTAGAAAAGCTTTTTTAGGTGAAAAGTTTTTTATTTGACTTAAAAACTATAGATTCAGAGGGGGAAATGCACTCTTTTGATACTAAAACAACCAATCTTAATTCTCGATGAAAGATTATTTGTAACATCATGTTATGAATGTGTTTTATGAAACATTTAGTAGCAGTTGGCCATAGGTCATGAATCTGTAAATGATTAAAAAATATAATTATATGCATTTAATTTCCTTTATGCAATTAATGCATATACGATAGATAAATAGACTGTAATAGGCATACAAAGGGCTCATTTTGTCAAACAACTATTTATTAGGTCCCGTATGCCGATAAAGTAATCACTATTATTTATACAGAGGAATGCATAAACAATTCCTCCGTCGGATTTTATTAGTAAAACACCTTCTCAAGTTCGAGCTATCGAAGGTTATCACAAAAGGTCAGAAACTCTCCTGTATTAGAAAACCTTCAGAAGAAACCCTTTGGTTCTCATCACAAGCTACCGAAGGTTTATCACAAAAGACCAAAAACTTGCACCAGCGTTAGAAACCTTCACGAAAAACTTTTGAGGCTTTCTCACCGAGTTGATTTCATGTGTTTACGTTGGAAGAAAACAAACATTTTTCACCAAGCCGACGAAGTAGTTTCTCAAGCCGTTAAGGAGTGAAATTCAAAGTCAGTCAGTCATCAAACGTTATTGTAGAAATATCTTGTATAAATGCTCTCGCGTCTTACGTCTACATCTTCCACAAACACAGTCCGTCTTGAAGCATCATCATTTATCTTGCTTATAGGCTCTCGCGTCTCTTAACCTATACCTTTCATATAAACTCAGTGTCTGTAACCATTTCTGCATAGGCCCAACTCACTTAGCCTACAGGGTTTACAGCGTCATACTAGCCTACTTGTTACATAGCCTATAAACTCAGCCAAACTCTCACATAATTTATGCTACTGTAATACCGCAAGTAGGCTTATTTCTGCGTGTTAACTACCATATATTTTGTTATCCTAATTATTGTTCCAAACACCATTACATTATTTAACTCTTGCCCTGCATGAAATCAATCCTTATTGTCAATAACCATTATTTTGTAACATTGCAAAATTCAATACAAAATAACTGTTATTCACTCTAAATAATTATTTCTTTACTTTTACTAATTAAACAAAAACTGCAAAGCCCTTTTTCATCTCCTTTATTAAATACACTATTTATTTATTATAGCCTGCCCACTGTCAACAGGTCCCTATATTTATTTATTTATTGAAAAATAAATCAAATGCTTAAGTACGAAATCAGAAATTTCATAAATTTTAAATTTGTATTTTTTATCTTAAAATTACCACTTTATAATAAGTTAACATAAAGTATTAATTTTCATTTTATAGAAAATATATTTATTAAAGTATATCGTATGGAATGGAAAATGGAAAAAATAGCTTAGGAGGGTCTTAAAATAAAAATTCTGTCAGCATAAAACAGATGGGGCGTAATTTTACGTCACGTTCAAAATTTTCAGTCATTTTTATGAATTGTTTCATCAGTAAATGAAATGAAATGCTAATACCATCAAAACTGATGTAATTTCGGTTCTCTGTGTACTTCAGTGAGGGATGCAAGATCGCTGTTTGAGTTTATCACAGAGGCATTATCCGCAAATTCAAGGCCTTTCCCATTATGAGAGTTATGAAAGTCATTTTTGTATATATATATAAAAAAATATTAGGGGACCCAAACTACTTCATTGTGGAGCACCATGTGAATTTTTTAATATTATTATTTTGTTTGATGTACTTTGGTTGCGCAGGTATGATTTAAACCAATTTGATACAATACCCCTCGTCATAATGAGATAATTTAATAATAAGTATGTCATGGGAGATTGTATCAAAGGTTCTTGAGAGGTCCATTACCAAGAGAAAGGAAGACTCTTCATTATTAAGCGTTTTATATAATACGTCTAAATATACGGGGCTCCAATAAACCTTAGCCCCCCCCCCCACCCATGGCCTAAAGCCCTAAACCATTTGAGGTACAGTAAAACTAAACATACCTTACAAAAGAGAATTTAATCCTGCATTTAATGAGAAACAATTAAAACTTGGTGTTCCCGCCATTGGCTTCCAAGACAGCCTGAATTCGCTTTGGGTAGCTTGCCAAAAGTGACGTGAATAGATCTTGATCGTTACGCAAATTTGCTAAAACAGTTTCAATGTGTTGCGTCATGTATCCTTCGAAAATCGATTTGCTGCAGGTTCTTGAAACAAGAGGCATTCAACCTTGTCCTTTATAACTGATCCAATGTGTTCACAGACGTTCAGGTCAGGAGAATTTCCTGGCCATTCTTCATTTCCAAAGAAATCGATCTCATGGTTACGCAACAACTGTTGAGTGGCTAATGCCTTAAAGCAGAGGGCCTTATCGTGCAGAAGTGTGACCTGATCGACATCCATAACATTGTTTGGGTTTCTTAGAAAAGGAATGACATGCTGGGATAGAATAATATCACGAAAATACTGTCCATCCCAACTCTGACCATTTGGCTTCAGCACCCACATGAGCTTCTTTGCAGTGGACAAAACAAACACACCAACACAGTCTGGACTTTTTAATAATTCGCCATAATGTTCATTGTCATCGATTTCATCTGGTGTTGTGGCCCACACTCGATCATTTTGGTAGTTAGGCCGACGTGTTACGTAAACAAAAAATTCATCGGAGACAGCTAAATGCATGAAATTATCCACATCCCAATCTTCAAGATAATGGGCAAATCACATTCTGTCATCGATGTTAAGTTGAGTTTTTCTTGGCTTTGGAAGTTCATGCCAAGGCTTTAAACCTTGCCTATGACGGTGCAGTCGAATGATCTCACCACTAACGATCTTTCCTCTCAACACTTCGATCTCTCTAGAAAGTTTAGCACAGCTGTTTTTCCGCTTACGCGTACCGCTTTCAATGATGTCCTTTGTTTCCTGAGAGAGTGGCAAATTTGGACGCCCAGATTTGGTTGTATCCATTTCACATTCATCCAAAGTTTTATTCCAATTTCTTTTGACGAAGTCTTCACTTCTTCGCAACTTTTTGGCAACCTATGAACGTGTTATAAAGGTGGCTCCAGCATCACGAGCTTCCCGAAATGTTATTGCTCGTATGCGATCTATCACACGTTGCCTCTCCGAATCACCAATTAATTGAGAAGCCATTATATTATCACTTTATCAGCTAGAGTAATTTTAATACCTGCAATAAATAAAGAATTTTATATATTTTTATAATCACTAAAAACTATTTCGATATAAGTAAACATATAAGCTGAAAATGGGGGGGCTAAGGTTTTTTGGAACCCCTTATGACCGAAATTGGATCGTTTGTTTTATGGCTCTCCCTGAAACCAGACCGATACTTAGATATTATTTTCTTCGAAGCATTTTGAAAGGTACGTACACATACGTTTTTCAGATATCTTTCTTAATGCAAGTAAAATGGATATAGGCCGATATATAATTAGAAGGTCATGATTTATCTTCTGATTAAATATTGGGCAAATTCTTGCTTTTCCTAATACGTCCGAAAAAATATCTTGACTGAGGGATGAATTGAACAATATTGCTAAAGCGAGAGAGATAAAGAATCCAAATAGTACTTAAATATTACATTAGGAATAGAGTTGACGTGACATAATTTGATTTTAAGGAACATATGGAGTTGGAGACTGCCAAGTTATTCTTCATAAGCGTGTGTGTGGAAGACGATATATATATATATATTCAGCCTTGTTTTTTCCTACGGTAGCAAAGTAGTTATTTAAGTTATTGGCTTTGTCTGATCAGGGTTCGTTGTAAATGGTACTATTTACAGTTAAGTTTGTATGGAAACAATTTTGTTCTTTCTTATGTAAAGTTCCGCAAATGAGTTTCCATTGTTTCGTAGGAGTTTTCTGTATTTCTCAAATTTATTACAATATATTGATTTTGCTTTATTAACTAAGTTATTTACTCTCTTTCTATAATTGGTGTATAGTATATTTCTTGTGACATTGTACCATATTTTACGTGTTTATAGATTTGATGTTTTTGTTAGATGCCGTGCAAGAGAAGTTCATTTCACAAGGGTTTATTTTGCCTTTTACGAGTCGTATTTATTGTGGTTACAGAACAGAGTTCGTTGAATGCCTCTTTTAGTATGTTTGAGAACTTTATAAAATTTTCATTTATATAATTTGTTCCCTCAAAACTTCTGACCGATAATTATTTGTTGCGTCTAATTTCTTTATGAGTTTTTCTAAATTTTCATTTATTTTCATAACTTTTATTTTTACACCATCTTTTTCCGAGATTGTAGTCCTAAACAATATAAGATTTGAACACCCAATGAGTTTCAAAAACAAAGTCTCTTTATCAAAGAACAAGTAAGGCACAGACATATACCGCTTGAACTACCTCAATTACCTAATTACCTGGCATGATAAAAATTGGCTTTCTCATATTAGTTGTGAATATATTTTGATGAAATGAAAGTGCATTTGAAATGAAAGGAAGTAAATCGCAGTGAGGGACAAACCTACTCTGAAGAAATTATTTTTAATATTATTTCCTCAGTGAAATTTTCTTTAAGAGGAGAGTGAATTTCAACTGCAATGAAGGTCGGTATCTATGAGAATAAACTTCATATTATTTTTAATAGCTATTATGATCATTCTACTCCGGTGGAACAACCTCCGTTTGAAATAATTACGGAAAAGTAATCAGAATGATATCGTTGTATGACAGCAGCTCGAGAGGAATCAAAGCTCCTTCCCCCGACTAAGGTAAGTTTGAATACGATCCCCATTGAGAAAATTGCACAATTAAGTCGTCATTGATGTATTACATAATAACTCTGGCAAGAGAGTATAAATAGAAAACTTTGACACCATAATGAAATATTACTGTCAATGAAATCGTCTTCTACACAGACACACACACAACGTTCCATGATTAAAGTAATTAAATAATAATTAAATGTATCATGACAGAAGAATTTCATGTTCGTACTATCGATTCTGAAATAATTGAGGGTATAATTTATGCATTCACTTAATACGAAGTAATAAGAATTTTAATACTCTACCATAAAAATGCCCAAAGCACTTTATAGTAATTAAACTAGGGATGTCAAAAGTACGACCCACTAGCAATAATCGAAAAAGTACGACCCACTAGCAATAATCGAAAAGTACGACCCGCTAGCAATAATCGGAAAAGTACGACCCGCTAGCAATAATCGAACTGTTATTCTATTTGAATACCTTTCAAGCTACAATTCTAAATAATGAAAGTGAAACAGTTACGTATATCTTATAACTCAAATGAACCAAAACATTATTCATTATAAACTACCACTAAAATAACGTAAATTATAGTCAGCAATTTTAGTATTTACAAAATCGGAAAATTTGATCTAATTCTGCCAGATTTGACATGCGTAACATGAAATTAAGTTTATGATTTTTATTCTGAGTTCAAACCTTCAAACGTAATTGTAAGAGTTCGGACACATGATAAGGTGAAAAATAAAGAAGATAGGGAGAGAACAAAGTTCTGAAACCTATATAGCCTCCTCTCAATAAGAAAGCTTAATTATTGGGCAGTTTTCTTTTCGAAATGCAATGACCGACAGTGACAGTATTCCTAATCTTTTTTATCGTGTTCTTTCGATCCTTTACTTCAAGTCTTATCTCCTTGAAGTATGTTCTTTACATTAGTAATGTTTTTAGGTGTCATGAGTGAAGTAGTTGTACTATTAAATCATAAAAACAAACAATCTATGAAAATTTCAGTGAATTCCAAACAATATTATGATCACACACCCCTCCAGTATATACTCGTATATAGGTATATATTACTTTGTATTTAGAAGATGAATGTTCCATTCTTGTAGATATATGAAGGGATTATCTATTATATATTTCCGCCTGTCTGTTTGTTTGTCTGTTTGTCTGTCTGTCCTTTATGCAAGCGCAAACCGTTTGACCTAGAGCTACCAAATTTGGCACGGGAACAACACAGGTCCTCAGGTTGTGCACCTGGGTGTTATAATTAAAACTACTGGGCCCGAAGGCCCCAGCACCGCGATTAAACTACAGAAAAGAACGCAGCCGTGAAAATTTTGAGCTTCACGTTGTCAAGATTTCTGAATCTTAAGATTTTCATGACTAATTATTTGGACACAGTATATGCCCGGTTAGGTTAATTGAATGCCCGGTTAGGTCAACTGAATGCCCGGGTAGGTTAATTGAATGCCCGTTAGGTTGATTGAATGCCCAGTTAGGTCAACTGAATGCCCGGGTAGGTTAATTGAATGCTCAGTTAGGTCAACTGAATGCCCGGGTAGGTTAATTGAATGCCCGCCATTACCCCCATTACCTCACCCCTCTCCCCCATTACCCCCACCCCCTGGGGATCTAATGTGAAATTTATCCCGGGCAACGCCGGGTACCTCAGCTAGTTATTATATAAGACTAAATAATCTTAAAGCATGATGATATTTTCTAACTTATTTCGTGTTTAAAATCTAGTAATTCAACAAAAGGTGAAATGGAAACTATGATGACTTTTTACTCAGGGTATTCAGTCTAGTGAGGAACAAAAAGTTAAAAGCCGTGAGAAGGGCAATGATCACTCATTATACACGAGGAAGTACTCCCAGGACCAGAAACTGGCACAGTGCTCAGGCCAGACTAATGTGACTCATTCCTCTAACTAGTGGATTATTATTAACCCCCGACTTCAATGTCTTCACTCCGCTTACAGAAAAACAGTGTTATTCACTGAGCCACGGGCACTTATGGTAGAAATTACAAATCGTTTCGGGGTGTGTAGAGTTATAAGTAGTATCAAGATTGATTTCAAGATATAAGACAGAAGAAAGTTTAGAAGCACGGCATAGAGCTGGAGGTCCTCTGTTTCGGTTTTAATGAAGACCGAAACATAGTTTAACAAGCAACATCAAATCCCATGGACAACTCACTAACAATTGCTCAAAACTTACAACTGGCCTGCAACTTTAAAACAGATTGAGGAATTGCTGAAGCGAGAATCTTTCATCGTGGACCCGTAAAAGGCACAGTTAATCCACCAAAGACACCATTTAGAAGTGGATTTGCTTTGGAAATTTACCCAAGGACATTGATTTCTGGAGGAAAGTAATATTTTCTAACGAAAGAGCTTTTCCACTGACGATCACGAATAAATCTACACTGTTAGAGAAGAGATGGAACATAATATCGTACTGTCTCAAGAAGAGGACAAATAATAGCGTATGTATGTGGGGATAGATGTGTGTATATGAAGTTGCGGAAGTGACTAAAATTTATGGATGCTTGACTAGTGAGCAAAATATTGAGATTTTTAGAAGTTATGTTCCCAGCGTCAGAACATTGGTTTATCCTTGAGCTGCACAAGTTTCATTTTATGCACGCTAACAGCTCTATTCACACCAGCGGCGACACCGCGCAGTTTAAATCCCACAGAAAACCTATGAATACGCATTAAAAGGGGTCGGAGCCAAGAGACCTGAAGAATCAAGAATATTTATTGAGACATGCCACAGATATTTGGGAGGGGACCCGCCACTCCCCAGCAATGTGAGCTACTTTTTTACATAATCACCAAACAGATTCAAATATTTGTCGTAGCGTGGGACAAGCTTTCCGATGCCGGTCGAGTAAAATGTAGGGTCCTTAGTTTTTAACCAGTTTCGCACGGCCGCTTCTGCATCAGGTTCGTTTTTGAAATTGTTTACCTCCGAGATCTTCCTTTAGGACTGGAAACAAATGGAAGTCGCTTGATGCAAGGTCAGGACTATGGGGGGAAGGGGATGAGCCATGACTTCCCAGTAAAACGATTCCAAAAGTTGGCGTGTTTGATTTGCAGTGTGAGGGCGTGCATTGTCACGCAAGAACACCACACCTGCAGTAAGCAACCCGGGACGTTTTCTTCTGATAGCCGTAGCATTTATTGTTGTCCCTTTTTGCATGGATTAAACATGCAAAACGCCTTGATGGTCTCAAAAAATCTTTGCCATCACCTCACCAGCTGATGGTGCAATCTTAAACTTTTTTGCTCGTGGTGACCCCGGATCTTGGCCACTTTACAGTGTTACTACACATGCTTAACAAAATATTGTGCTACCAACAACATTATTGTACTACACATAATGCACTGGTAATTAACCTTGTAAACTTACTTTTTGAACAACCCTCGTACTTGCTAACTCTATACCTCGAAGTCTCCATAAAGTTCTTGACGCAAAAGATGCTTACACGAAGTACCTACTTAGAAATAATTGGTAATTTAAAAACGAAGTTTCAGTTAATTTACATATGCAAATTTTCATCTTTATTCGATATCACCTATTTTATTAATTATTTTCCTTTCCTCGAGGCATATCTTCAAATTCCTCTACATTTCCCTCAAATATTTTAATACGCGAAAGTAATGAATATGACGAGGCTTCTTCGGCTGATTGTGTAGATGTGGAAAAAAGTTCGGCGAAATAAATAAAATTTTTACAAATAATTCTATTGGGAAAGAAAGAGCATTATGTCGGGCCTTGATTTGTTTCAAGAATTTTCAAGTCTGGTGTTGGGAAATGCGGGAGATTCGGAGTAGGAGCCGAGAAACAAAGCTCACGAATTATTATCTTTCTTTTTAGTCGAAATAAACGCGCAAAAAGGAGATTTATTTATTTAGAATGTTAAAACATAAAGTATTTGCAGCTTTATTTCGCTGATACAGTAGAATGCAAATTTCAAATAGAAATTTTGTATTACAACTTTTTTTCTGAGAAAGTGAGACGGAAATCACTGCTGTTTTTACTTCCATTTATATACACTATTATACAGGGTGGCGCAAAAGTCGAGCATCATAGGAATTTTCAATGTTGATTATAGTATATTATTTTTTTTCTTTTTGGTAGGGGATGGCTGCGAAATTAACAATAGACGAGAGGGTGAGCTTGGTTTAATATATGGAATACCAGGTACAACAAATCAATGAATCGGTACAGAATTTAAATTAAACCAAGCTCACCCTCTCGTCTATTGTTAATTTCGCAGCCATCCCCTACCAAAAAGAAAAATATAATATATTATGGTCAACACTGAAAATTCCTGTGATGCGCGACTTTTGCACCACCCTATATATATATATATATATATATGTGTGTGTGTGTGTGTATGTGTAGAAAGTAACGTTTCTTGAAAAACTATTAGTTTCAATGAACGAAGGCGTAGCATAAAGCTGTTTCTCTACCAATGAGTGTTAAGGAAAGATAGGCGTTTTATGTGACTTTTATACATTCCGTTGACAGGAAATTTTCGCGACACTTTAATAACCTAACTTTACTTAACCGTACATGAGCAACTGTTACAAATTTATAACCCCCTTCATATACACGCATTTATAACTTAACCCTACAGAAAATTCTGTCCATATACAGTTAATTGAATTTAACCTAACTTGTGTTAACCTAATTTCATCGAACCTCGATAAACTCGTCTAAAATGTCACGTGATACTCATTAACTTATTTTCGATATACACGTTAATGCTTGAGGATCACCTGAAGATCAGAGCCCCCAGCCTTCTTTAGTTAGCCTTATAAGGCTAACTAACGAAAATATCACGACTTAACCTAACCAATCGTTAGGTCAACTGTACGCCCTTGACGATTGGTTAGGTTAGGTCGCGATATTTTCGTTAGTTAGCCTTATAAAGCTAACTAAAGAAGGCTGGGGGCCCTGATCTTCAGGTGATCCATGCTTGATGTAGTGAATCATACGTAATTTAAAGTTAGTTCACAATGGACAAATGTTGGATATAATTTACGATTTCGATTTTCACGCAATGGCTGAATGGAATTTCTCTTATTAAAATAATTTCTATTTTTCCAGCTATCATTTATATAAAAGCATTTCCCGTCTTTATCTCTGATGAACGCTTATCGGAAAGAAAATGTTTAGTTGACGTGGATCTTAATCGAAAATCTCAGTATATAAAGGATGGTTTTCTTTCTAGATCTTATAAAATGATTATTTCAGTATTTATATGCTGCATATCATTCATGATCTTGAAACAGTTCCTTTATCAAAAAAATGTATTTCGGTGATTATTAAATATGTATATTATAATAATCAGTTCCGGATAAGTGATTATTAAATATAGAAATTGGAATGAAATGGAATGTTATGTACAATTTATTATACGTTTAGTTAAACGTAATTTATATTCGGAATTCTATGCTTTTAAAGTAGTATTATGAATTTCAGGCGAGGCAAACAACATACGAAAGTTTAATACGAAAATCTGACGCGCTTTAAATTGTATTTTATGCTCAAATTAACGTGTATCGAGTCTCATCATCGGAGTTTTATTTACAGAGAGATCCAAATTCCCGATTAGATGATCCGTAAAGGCTTAGCAATAAAGATAAAAAAGTTTATATCTTCTAATAAATTACTTTTATACCAACTATTTGCAGCTATTCACAGAATACGATGAAAGTGTAAGAGGGTCTTCTTCGTAAATTCAAGCCTTAACGACACAAAATCTGAGATGATTAAACCCTCTGCTAAACATATTTTTCAACATGAAATACTGCTAATGGGTACATATTTCACGCAGTTCCCTCTGCAAAAAGGCATAAAAATTTATCAAAATGCAAGAATATTTTTCCATTAATAAATATAATGTAAATAATAGGATGTAAAAAAAAAAAAAAAAAGAGTTCTTTGTTGTTCTTTTTCTCCATCATTGACAGGAGTCACCCAATCTCCCGGAGCCAGAAATAGTTCTTCCGCCTTCGCACTGTCGCTTCCTGCGCAAAGCATTTAAGGAAAGAAAGAAAAGTCTCTCAGAAAGGGAAAAGATATTTACTAAAGCGACGGACGCGAAGATAATATATAGAAATAAAGGTGCCAAGGGGAAAGGAAATCAAAAAGATGGAGTGTCAACTTGCTATAAAAATAATCGAAGGGAAAGTATTTTAAACAGAAAGTAATTATTGGAAAAATATTAAATAATGTTCCTAAGTTAATTTTAGAGCATGTGCAATGTATAAAATATTTTGTTAATTTTGAAGGACGTTCGTTATACTCGAAGGGTGAGCTTCAAATGAATAAAATTCATGAAAAAATGTGTATTTGTTAAATTAATACAGAAACTGCTAAAATATTATATCAAAACTCTATCATTATGATAAGTCTATATATTGACCAGTAATAAAGCTCCCGTTCTCGCGTAATAGATATAAAATACACTTTCATTTTAATACTTTTATAATAGTGCACGATATATAATTAGACTAGTGTTGCCCTCTATTACAGCACCGTAAAACTCATGAAACTGACACAATAGGGCTAATCCCACGCATAAAACAAAATAATGACGGAGCACCTTATCACGTTGTCACTGCTCGGTGTTCGCGTGTAAAGAAGGTCCTTTGGAAAGAACCGTTTCTTCTCTCGTTGATGAAAGGCGACGAAGACCAAATTGAATCTTGAGTTTCGCTTTGCGGTGAGAGGCGGACAAGCTCTCATTTTACTTTATTATTGAGGAAAGGATTCTGTTTCTAGGACGTCTCTCTCCAGTGATGAGGGAATTACTACGTTCGATTTATCAGACAAAATATACGAGTATATGTTCTGAGTATATGTATATATGGTTACAAGGGTAAAAGGAAAAATAAATGAACGCAACACTCTCCTACGACAAGTGTCAAGAAAGCCAAAGAACAAACGAAACGGTTGAAAACTGATTTTTCCTTAAATTCAAATATCAAACACGTAAATAATGGAAACTCGAAGCGAAAATTTTCATTGATTTATGATTCCAGTCCTGAGCTCTCTCTCTCTCTCTCTCTCTCTCTCTCTCTCTCTCTCTCTCTCTCTCACACACACACACACACACACATACACACACACACACACACACACTTTTCCTTTCTCCAGGCATACACGCATAGAGAAATCTGATGTGTTTAAAATTGTATTTTAAAATTGTGTTCATGAGTTACGTACATGAAATCAAATTTTCCTTAATTGGAGTGCTATTCTGTTACATTCAATATTAGTGTAATCTTAATTTTTTATAACTCTGGAATGTAAAATGGAAATAAAGTCGAATTTCGTTTTATCCTACTTGATATTAATGTGATTAGATTTAATTCGGGCTGTAAAACTACAGCTTCTATATGTGCCTTACCTTTATACTTAACCGAAACTAATCTAACACAGCCTATCCTATCTTAACCTAAACTAATTTAATTAAATCTAACCTAACCCAACTCATACATTGGGCGTTTGACGTTATTTTGTTTCTATTTTATTTCAGTTAATTAACGGGATTCGATCTAATTCAGTTTCAGTTTTATTCCGGGTAACGTCATTCTTTCAATGTGATATTTTATCGACGAGTATTTTAGGGTTAGATTAGGTTGGCATACGTTAGGTTAAGTTAGGTGAGGTTGGCTCCGGTTACGTTAAGTTATCAGCGTTGAGAAAATTCCCTGTCCAGGAAATGTCCGGGTTGATGTGATTTTTCTCGAATCTGTATCCATTTGGTCGACAAGACATAGCACCGTTACTAGTGTAAAGCATTAATTTAACCTAATTTATCCTACGTTAACCTAACCAAACTATTATAACTTAATTTAACCAACAATAACTTGTCGATTTCATGTCAAGTTGTCGTAAGATGGATTTTCTCGTTTAAAAAGCATTCGACGGACAAAATTTCGACATATCGAGGATTTGGTTTTTGCCATGTGACATTTCGTCGACAAGACTTCCGTCGATCCCAAACATCAACGAGTCTGTATTGTGGGTTAGATTAAATTATATTAGGTTAGGTTAGGCGTTGTTAGGTTACGTTCGGTTATGTTGGGATTAGGCTTTGTTAGGTTACGCTTGGTTATGTTGGGGCTAGGTTAGGTTAGGCTAGGTTAGGCTTTGTTAGGTCACGCTTGGTTATGTTGGGGTTAAGCTAGTTTTTTAGGGCGTCATATCTCGTTAACCAAATGGATACAGCTTAGAGGTCCGAACATGTCAAGGGTCTTGTCTGTCGAGAACATTTCATGTTTATAAAATTGCGTTAACTGATAATTTTTGGAGCTCCGATCTTATTCTATTTAACTCAGTTCTGTTCGATCCATCTTCCACTTTCTTTATATATATATATATATATATATATATATATATATATATATATACACACGCATATATAATATATATATATATACGTAAAGAACGACGCTTTGTATAGGAGAATAATCCGCGCAAGATGAGAGCGAAAGAACGAAACAAATGAAAAAATGAGGTAACCACCGGGAATCGAACCCGGGATCTTCCGATTGCCGGTCAGATATGATAACCATTACACCACGGGCCTCACTCAATCAAATGTCGTAATTCCTCTACATGCGCACAGAAACCAATGCCCCAAAGGGGCACCTTCCGCATGCCGTAACATTATATACATTATAACTGCAAACACGCAGTACAATTAACGTAAAGAACGACGCTTTGTATAGGAGAATATACCGCGCAAGATGAGAGCGAAAGAACAAAACAAATGAAAAAATGAGGTAACCACCCGGGAATCGAACCCGGGATCTACCTCATTTTTTCATTTGTTTCGTTCTTTCGCTCTCATCTTGCGCGGAATATTCTCCTATACAAAGCGTCGTTCTTTACGTTAATTGTACTGCGTGTTTGCAGTTATAATGTATATAATGTTACGGCATGCGGGAGGTGCCCCTTTGGGGCATTGGTTTCTGCGCGCATGTAGAGGAATTACGACATTTGATTGAGTGAGGCCCGTGGTGTGATGGTTATCATATCTGACCGGCAATCGGAAGATCCCGGGTTCGATTCCCGGGTGGTTACCTCATTTTTTCATTTGTTTCGTTCTTTCGCTCTCATCTTGCGCGGAATATTCTCCCATACAAAGCGTCGTTCTTTACGTTAATTGTACTGCGTGTTTGCAGTTATAATGTGTATATATATATATATATATATCTGTGTGTGTGTGTGTGTGTGTGTATATACATTTTAACTGCAAACAACACACAGTATAATTAATGTAAAGAACGACGCTTGTGTAGAAGTACGTTCCGCACAAGATGAGGAGGGAGAACGAACAAATGAAAAATGAGGTACCTCCCAGGAATCGAACCCGGGATCATCCAATTGCCGGTCGGATATGCTATCCACTACACCAAGAACCTCGATTAATCAGAAGTCGTAATTCTCCTATACGAGCGGAATCAAATGCCTTGAGGGGGCACCTTCACATGCCGTATATATATATATATATATATATACTGCATAATAAGCAAATAATGAAATTGCATTTAAAACTTCGGATATACTGTTGAACTAATTTCTGTGCAGGAAATAGAATAATCAGAGGATGCAAAATTTAGCTATTAAAAACAGTCAAGTACCTTTCATGTGCAGTGTTCAAAACTCATTAAAATTTGGTGAATCTTAATGTCTTTTATCGTCAGTGAAACCTTATTTAAAAGCCAGGGAATAGAAACTTCATATATATATATATATATATATATATATATATATATATATATATATATATATATACATATTTAGGAGAAATCCAATGACAAGGAGAAATGTAAATGCCATGAAAAGTCTTCTTTAATGCGCAACGTTTCGAGCAATACGCTCATCTTCAGGCTGTTTAATAACAATGTGAAATTAAAATCAATATTGAATGAAAAACAAGACAGAAAATTTCTATAACCTATTCATAAAGGCAAATTTTAAAAGACTGAGAAAAGAGGGTTAAATTCTAAGTTATACAGATTTACATATAAAAATTAAGAAGCTATTTTTAAATACATAAGTAAATGTGAAATTATACACTGGAAAAATTAACAATAGTACACTGGAATAATGAAACTAACTAACCTTTCACTGCAATTTCCGAGCTAACTGATTTAAGCAGAGGCAAGACGGGAAAACAAGAGATGGCGAGGGCGATTGGGGAAGGGGGGATTATAAGGAATTGGGGAAGGAGGAGGGATTATAGCAAATTTAGGGGGACGGCTGATGAGTCAACATTTAGAGTAGGGGACAATGTTTTAATGAAAAGCGATTCTAAAATTCTTAGTGAGTTGGGACAAGTATTACAACCAAGAATTTTAAAATTGTCTAAAGTGACATCAGTTTTACATTTTATACTGTGTTCCCGAATACTCGAAACTTCTTTGGTTTTTAAAATTTTACCTGTTCGGCCACTTATTCCCATATGCGAATAAAATCTAGCCCTGAGAGAGCGAACAGTGCTGCCAATGTAATTCCCAAGGAGACACCTAGGGCAGGTAAATAAATATACAACACCGCTACGCAACGAGTCAGGGGTTCGATCCTTCGCTGAGAAAAAGCTACCTAAAGACGTTTTATTAATAAATATGATGCGGAAATCAGTATGATAAAAAAATTTCCTTAACAACTTTGTAAATTTAAGCTTAAATTCCTTATTCAAAGGACCCATTTCAGGTACCAAGAAATATTTTATATCCTTCGGCACTGTAATACATGGAAGTTGAGGGCTATAAACATTATTTAAGAAGGATCTAATTAGTTTGTCTACATATTGAACAGGAAAACTATTATTAGTAAGTATGATCTTAGATTATTAAATTCATCATTAAGTAAGGTAAAACTAGAGGTCAAATTATATCCTCTGAACAGGAGAGTTTTAATACAAGACATCTTATAGTTGAAATCAGTAAAACTAAAAAAATTCATGCCCAAACCAGTGAAAGTGGGTTTCCTGTAAACTGATGTAGTAATAGAATCACCGTTTTTCGAAATTAAAAGATCTAAAAGGGGAGGGAGCCATTTTGCTCAGTTTCCATTGTATACGTTATATTGGGGTGCAAAGAATTTAGGAAGTTAAAGAATTGTTGCGCTTGTACCGCATTATCAAAGACTGCTATCGAATCATCAACGAAGCGTCGATAGAAAATTGGCTTGAGATGAGTGGGAGATTGTCTAAAAATTACACTTTCTAAATGAGTCATAAAAAAGTCAGCTGCTAACGGTCCGACTGGTGATCCCATCCCTACCCATCAATTTGTTGGTAAACCTTATTGTTGAAAGTGAAATAGCATTGTTTGAAGACCAATTCTAAAAGTTCCTTCAAATGAGACAATGAAAAACCATGAAAATTATCAACTGAGCTAAAAACCCTATCTAAAATAATGGCAATAGTTTCAGATACAGGTACATTTGTGAAAAGTGACTTTACATCAAAACTGACAAAAAACTTTTTTGAATCGAAGTTTTTACCAAGGAGGTCTTTTTGGAATTCAAACGAGTTATTTATAGTGTAAGCATTTTTCGCAAAGGGGGACAGGAGACGAACAACAAATTTTGCCAATTGAAAGGTGGGTAAGTTATACGAAGCTAAAATAGGACGGAGAGGTGTTCCAGCTTTATGGATTTTAGGCAGACAGTATAATTGAGCAAGATTAGCACCAGATGCGAACAACTGAGAGTAAGTCTTTAAAGATAATAAAAAATGATACTTACTCTCAGTTGTTCGCATCTGGTGCTAATCTTGCTCAATTATACTGTCTGCCTAAAATCCATAAAGCTGGAACACCTCTCCGTCCTATTTTAGCTTCGTATAACTTACCCACCTTTCAATTGGCAAAATTTGTTGTTCGTCTCCTGTCCCCTTTGCGAAAAATGCTTACACTATAAATAACTCGTTTGAATTCCAAAAAGACCTCCTTGGTAAAAACTTCGATTCAAAAAAGTTTTTTGTCAGTTTTGATGTAAAGTCACTTTTCACAAATGTACCTGTATCTGAAACTATTGCCATTATTTTAGATAGGGTTTTTAGCTCAGTTGATAATTTTCATGGTTTTTCATTGTCTCATTTGAAGGAACTTTTAGAATTGGTCTTCAAACAATGCTATTTCACTTTCAACAATAAGGTTTACCAACAAATTGATGGGTAGGGATGGGATCACCAGTCGGACCGTTAGCAGCTGACTTTTTTATGACTCATTTAGAAAGTGTAATTTTTAGACAATCTCCCACTCATCTCAAGCCAATTTTCTATCGACGCTTCGTTGATGATTCGATAGCAGTCTTTGATAATGCGGTACAAGCGCAACAATTCTTTAACTTCCTAAATTCTTTGCACCCCAATATAACGTATACAATGGAAACTGAGCAAAATGGCTCCCTCCCCTTCTTAGATCTTTTAATTTCGAAAAACGGTGATTCTATTACTACATCAGTTTACAGGAAACCCACTTTCACTGGTTTGGGCATGAATTTTTTTAGTTTTACTGATTTCAACTATAAGATGTCTTGTATTAAAACTCTCCTGTTCAGAGGATATAATTTGACCTCTAATTTTACCTTACTTAATGATGAATTTAATAATCTAAGATCATACTTTACTAATAATAGTTTTCCTGTTCAATATGTAGACAAACTAATTAGATCCTTCTTAAATAATGTTTATAGCCCTCAACTTCCATGTATTACAGTGCCGAAGGATATAAAATATTTCTTGGTACCTGAAATGGGTCCTTTGAATAAGGAATTTAAGCTTAAATTTACAAAATTGTTAAGGAAATTTTTTTATCATACTGATTTCCGCATCATATTTATTAATAAAACGTCTTTAGGTAGCTTTTTCTCAGCGAAGGATCGAACCCCTGACTCGTTGCGTAGCGGTGTTGTATATTTATTTACCTGCCCTAGGTGTCTCCTTGGGAATTACATCGGCAGCACTGTTCGCTCTCTCAGGGCTAGATTTTATTCGCATATGGGAATAAGTGGCCGAACAGGTAAAATTTTAAAAACTAAAGAAGTCGAGTATTCGTGAACACAGTATAAATGTAAAATGATGTCACTTTAGACAATTTTAAAATTCTTGGTTGTAATACTTGTCCCAACTCACTAAGAATTTTAGAATCGCTTTCATTAAAGCATTGTCCCCTAGTCTGAATGTTGACTCATCGCCGTCCCTCTCAATTTGCTATGATCCCTCCTCCTTCCCCAATTCCTTATAATCCCCCTTCCCCAATCGCCCTCGCCATCTCTTGTTTTCCCGTCTTGCCTCTGCTCAAATCAGTCAGCCTCGGATACTGCAGTGTAAGGTTAGTAGTTCCATTTTCCAGTGTACTATTGGTAATTTTTCCAGTGTATTAATTTCACATTTACTATATGTATTTAAAAATAACTTCTTAATTTTTATATGTAAATCTGTATAACTTAGAATTTAACCCTCTTTTCTCAGTCTTTTAAAAGTCTTTACGAATAGGTTATAGAAATTTTCTGTTTTGTTTTTCATTCAATATTGATTTTAATTTCACATTGTTATTAAACAGCCTGAAGATGAGCGTATTGCTCGAAACGTTGCGCATTAAAGAAGACTTTTCATGGCATTTACATTTCTCCTTGTCATTGGATTTCTCCTAAATATTAAATTGAAGCTCTGTAGAAGCAACCCGCATGATTATATATATATACATATATATATATATATGACTATTGACTTCTCCTTAGGGAAAAGGAGCTTGCAGATGACAAGGAGGATCGATACGACGGTGAACATTTTTCATTTATTTCCGAACGTTTCGACAAATGCTTTTGTTATCATCGTTTCATTAAACAATAAAAGTAAGATTAAATTAAGTAAAATACAATTACACGACTTTTTACAAATTAAGTATAATAAATTTAAACAACATCGCTATAAATTATAACATTAAGATAAAAGAAATACTATCAAATACACAAAAGTGGTTACCTTAAATGCTGAATTCAAAAAATAAAAACGGCTGCCACCATATTCGACAAGACATTGAAATTGAATATGTGGATGCTAACTTTACTCTTCAGGTTGGTTGGTTAGTAAGAAGAACTGTTGGTTGGTTATAAAAGATGCAATTTATAATAAAAACTATCGTTGTTAATGGCTGGTTTGTTTTTGTAAATATATAAGGACTCAAAAAATTTTAATTCTGGCTTTTGTTAATATTTCAAGTTGGGTTTAAGAGAATAATCATTGTCGTTACTATGATTTTTAATTGCTGACTGTAGCGGTGTAGCCTGTTACTAAGTGGAAGATTAGTTCGAAATGATAAGCCTAATAGTTAGGATATATATATAATTAGGGTGACAATAAAAATCGAAAGTTGGAGTTTTTTATTGGCCATTTGTTCAATGCTGCTACTACATGAGAAAACAATGTACTGTAAATATTAGGTCATTCAGATAATATTTAAGGGTGTCTCAAGTGAGGTAAATAATTCTCCTTATAACAAAAATTAATTATTCATTACCTAGTAAAAATAAATTAATATTTTTTTTAATTAATGTAAATAAACGTTAGTTTTAGTTCATAAAGTTTAAGTGCAGGCGTACTCCAATCGTAATAAGTAATTAAAAAAAATATTAATGAATAAGGAGAATTATTTACCTAACTTGAGACACCCTTAAATATTATCTGAATGACCTAATATTTACAGTACATTGTTTTCTCATGTAGTAGCAGCATTGAACAAATGGCCAATAAAAAACTCCAACTTTCGATATTTATTGTCACCCTAAATTATATATATATATATATATATATATATATATATATATTGGTTTTTCATGCAAGTTACCTAAGAACGCAACATCGTTTCTTTAAGTTTAATCTGTCACTGATTTGTCACGACTCGGTCTGTCAAGTCATTCATTTGTCCCGGAAATTTGCTCTGCACTGTTTCCTTTTTCCTTTTTTTTTCTTGTGTGTGTGTGTGTGTGTGTGTGCTTGTTGTGTGTGTGTGTGTGTGTGTGTGTGTGAGTGCAATCATCAAGAAATAATTCGAACATGGGTCTCAGCTCAATATGAGATCAGCTTATAGTTTCACTTTTAATACTTTTTACTTCACATTTTCTTTTCCTGATACGATTTCGAAGAGATTTTTTTATATTTTATTTAAGTTATATTTATATTCTACATATTTGAGGTATGGTTTCCTTAATTGACAGTACAGTAATTAAATACAAGTTCGTTTTGCAAGGAAGACAACAAAATTTTGAAATCCAAACTCCATTACACGAAGGTACCGCAGTCCTTTTAATTGCTATTCTATTTTTTTCACAAATATTTTTCTGAAATTTTTTTAAGTTGAATTTTCCTTGATTGTTTTAACACTTTATTTAAAATGAAACTAAATAGCAGTCACTTGCTAACTGCATTGGCCAGAGATATCAATAACTACACGTACACGGGGCAAGAAGCGCATCGAAATAAAAAAGCGCATATTAACCCATTTTCACCTCACGTTCGTATGTATACATTCATTGTCGTCACAAAAAACATTTAAAACTCAAATTCTTAAATTTTAACCTAATAAACGACTAAGTACATTAAGATAGTAGAAGCTTGCTAACACGCGAATGTCACACATTTTAAGATTATAATTATTGATTCTTACTCTGTAAAAGCTCAGCTCAGATGTAAACTGTTTATATTATAATTATGGAAAAAATATCATCCCTATTAATTATTTTTAAAAAGTTCTCTACAGAAGTGAAATAAATAAGTTACCAGTTTTGACACACTCAGACACATGTCATATATATTATTAAAATTTATGAAGGAAAAAGTTTAAAGGCGTTAAAATATTAAAACTTGCATAATTTTTCAAAGATAACTTTCTTTTTCGTTCAAGTGGAAGAACAAAATAAAGCACAGGGAGAGAGGAAGGTCGGAAATTTCAAGAAACATCACGCATCTGGCAACTGAAACTGCTTCAAGGTGTTCCGAAGAGACGGTTCGTTGGATAAATAGAAATTAGTTAAAGATAAAACATCAAGGTGAAGTTAAATGATTTGGCATTAAAATTATCAGTATTTCTAATTAAATAAAATTTGTCTAGTTTTGTCTTATCTTCATTGTCGACATTTAAAAGAATATTAGGATTATTAACGTCACTGCAATGATTATGTTCAAGGCGATGTTTATGTAATGCAGACTTACTATCGGTAGTATTCAACCTGTATTTATGTTGCTATAAAAGTCGTTTAAAATCAATAGTTTCACCAATGTAACACTTGTTGCAATCCTTACAAGGGATCTTATAAACCCCCGAGTTAACATAAGACTTCTTTTTTGCAAGTCTGAGTGCTTTCTCAATAAACTTATGAGGATAAACCAGTTTAGCAAAATATCCCATTAAATAATTCTAATATTCCTTTAAATGTTGACAGTGAAGATAAAGGAAAACTAATAGAATTTTATTTAATTAGAAATATTGATAATTTTAATGCCAAAGGCGGTTAATTTCACCTTGATTCTTTATTTTTAATTAATTTTTCTTTATTCAAAAAACCGTCTCATCGAAGCACATTGAAGTAGTTTCATTTGCCAGATGCGTGATGGTTTTTTAAATTTTTGAACCTTCCTCTCATCCTGTGCTTTAGTTTGTTCTTTCGCTTAATTGACTTTGGTGTTCTGACACGGTTATGAATTATTATATATATATATATTTATGCAGGAAGGAGGAACCAAGGACGAACGCCCGCAAAAGCGCCCCTTCCCCCATAGAAGAAGAAGAAAACCAAAATCAAGGGCCAGGGTTTTTGAGATGCCTAGACATTGCGCTTGAAAGATTGGAGGTCATAGACAGGTGGAAAGATGGATTGGGGAAGATTGTTCCAGAGTTCACTGGTATATATATATATACAGGGTGGGCAGTAAGTTTCCATACATAGGAAAAATAACATTTTTTTATGGACAACCATTTTTATTTATATAATATGCTCTACATGGTTGCCATTGTTTTGAAAACATTTCAATACGTGTTCCCCACTGTTGATGAACACGCATTAGCACAGTTGACGTTATGCTTGTAATGGCGTTGGTGATACGTTCCTTTAGATGATTTATGTCTCGTGTCTTTTCCTGATACACCATGGCCTTCAAGTGCCCCCAAAGATAGAAATCAAGGGGTGAGATCTGGGGATCTGGGAGGCCACTCCACAGGACCACGCCGACCAATCCAAGCATCCGGAAACTGCTGCTGATCCAAATACCGACGCACGTGAAGACCGTAATGAGGTGGAGCTCCATCTTGCTGGAAGTAAACTGGGAAGTTACCTTCCTCGTTTAGCAGGGATGGGAAAATCTCTTCTTGCAACATGTTAAGATACCTTTCGGCATTAAGATTTCCACTGACAAAAATTGGTCCAATAATTCTGTCACCCCATATCCCGGCCCACACCATCACTTTACCGGCACCTTGCATCTTCGTCGGACTCAGCCAGTTAAGGTTATCATTACTCCAGTAACGTATGTTTTGCCGATTAACCTCTCCATTGACGTAAAAATTTGCTTCATCAGTAAACAAGATCTTAGTTGAAAAGTTTGCATCCTCGTTCACTTTGGTTAATGCCCATTCACAGAATTCCATCCGTCTATCCGGGTCGTCTTCACTCAAATGCTGTGCCATATGCAATTTGTATGGATGCCATTTGTTTGCTTTCAAAATGCGCCTGATACTCGATCTGCTGACACCACTTTCTGCAGACAACCGTCGTGTACTTTTTCTGGGACTCCGTGTAAGCGCTGTAAGTATCGTAGCTGTTGTGTCTTCATCGGTGGCTGTACGTCTTGGACCACTTCGCGGTTGATCTGCAACATTTCCAGTTTTCTGAAACTTGTTAATAAGTTTTGCCACAGTGTCGTGTGTGATGTTCGTTCCATGTTGTCTGTTAAAGTTCATTGCAACCATGCGACTGCTTCCCGACCCAGCCATCAGTATGATTTCAATTCGTTGCTCTTTCGTCAAACGCATATTCTTAGGGTATCTGAAACATAAAAACAAACGTTTAATTTTTCCTATGTATGGAAACTTACGGCCCACCCTGTATATATATATATATATATAAATATATATATATATATATATATATATATATATATATATATATACACCTTGAATTTACCTTGAAGCACTTCTGCTCCCACGAAGTCCGCTCAGCGCCTCCTGAGGCGGGGCCACGACGGGGTCGCCACCCTTCTTTTCTCTTGCTCCTGCCATACGATTTGGTCCCCTATTGAATTTGTGGGAGCTGGTCTGGCAGAGGAATATCCTGGCACTGTGGGTTGGTCGGCTATGTTGGCTAAAAACATGTCCAAGTGTTTTTTTAAAAGTATCTACTGGGACTGCACTTATATCTCTAAAGTACTGAGGCAAGGAGTTAAACAGGCGAGAACCCTGCCTAGAGATACTATTATACTGAAGGGTTTGAATCCTTCTCAGACTGTTTGGTGGGAGGTGATATTTTTGACACATTCTGCCAATTCTTGTTAAGGTGGGCACAATTGGTTCAGTATTGGGGCAACTAAAAGCCCTTCTAGAATTTTCCAGGTGTAGATTAGGATGTATCTCTCAAATCTTCTCTCTATGGAATAAAGGTCAAGGTCTCTGAGCCTATCCAGTAGTTTAATTTGTTTTTACTCACCTGTTGCCCATCAGGTTGTTTAATATACGAGGTAAAGGTTCTTTGTAGGCCCTCAGTTTTTTGCAATTCATTCTGTTTGTGGGGAAACCATAATTGAGAGCAGTAGTCAATGCGTGGAAGAACAAGTGATTTCCACGGGGTAAGCATGGTCATACTGTCCCTAGTTCTGAATGTCCTCAGTATATATCCTATTAGTTGTTTGCATGATAAGGTTACTTTGTCAATGTGCCTGTTGAATGTTGCATCTTCAGATAATATAATCCTTAGATCCCTTACATGATCAGTTTGTACAATATCTTTTCCTGTGGGTCCAGTGTAGTTGAATTGTTCTTTCAGGTATTTATTTGGTCCATACTTAATTAGTTCAAATTTGTCTTCATTGAAGGCCATATTGTTTGCATCTGCCCATGCATATATAGCTTGTAGATCTTTTTGTAGCTCTACAGAGTCTTCTTTTTCTGTAATTGGTCTTAGTATTCTGGTATCATCTGCGAATGACAGGAGAGAGCGTCCAAGGTTACAGTTTATATTGTTTAGCATTATAATGAATAGAATTGGTCCCAGTACTGTACCTTGCGGCACTCCACTAATCACTTCTTTTTCTATAGATCTTGCTCCATTTACAATTGTTATTTGTTTTCTGTCAGAGAGAAAGGCATGGATCCATTTTCCTATTTTTCCACAAATACCAAGTTCTTTTAGTTTATGGAATAATATACCATGGTCAACCTTGTCAAAAGCTTTTGCGAAGTCTAGATAGATGACATCAACATTGTGGTTTTCTCCCAAATATTGTAGGATTGTATTGCAATGGTCTATAAGTTCAGTAAGGCAGGATCTCTTTTGTCTGAAGCCATGTTGAAAGTCTTCTAAGAATGTTCATTTTCTATAAAACTAACAATGTGCCTTTTCAGGACTTTCTCAAATATTTTGATAATATGGGAAGTCAAGGATATGGGTCTATAGTTCTTGGCTTCCTTTCTTTTGCCTCCTTTGTAGATTGGGGGAATATTTGCGTGTTTCATGATTGGTGGTATTCTACTGGTGTCTAGTGAGGATCTCCACAGGATTTTCAAAGGCAGAGATAAAGTATGTTTGCATTCCTTAAGAATCTTGGTTCCAATTCCATCTGGACCAGGGGCTGAACTCCCCGGTAGCTCTGTTATTGCCTGTTGTATATCTCTAGTGGTTATTTATATATCTTCCAATAATGGTCTGTCTTGGTCATTTTCTTCTCTATAAAAAAATGCTGTAGTTTTTATTTTCTTTGCTACTACAGGGGTACTCCAGCTTAAAGCATATTGAGATTGTAGAATGTTTGCCATTTCCTGTGGATTAGATGTGAGAGTTAGTCCATCTTTAGCAAGCAATGGGTCAATGCTCGTTTTGATAACTGCTTTGCGTTTAGCATAGCTAAAGAAGAATTTGCTATTTTCCTTTATAGTGCCAATAGCTTTGTGTTCATTATCAATATTCTCTCTTATGGTTGACTCCTTTATTTTAAGTTCTAACATCAGTATCTGATTCCGGATGTTACCATGTCTTGTATCACTTAATTGCTTTGTCAATTGTTTAGATAGCTTTGTTCTCTTTCTCATAAGTGTCCTTCTGTATCTGTGTTCTTTAGTCAGGTGCTTCTTTGCACTATCGTTTTTCTTTGGTGTGTACTTGTATAATGCTGATGATAGCAAGTATTGTATTCTACTCCAGCATTCTTCTGGTTCTAGGTTTTCTAGTTCATCTTCCCAGTTTATTTCTTCCAGACAGTTATTTATTGATGTCCAGTCTGACTTGTGCAGGTTTAGGTCAGAGTATGGCAAGTCCATTTGGCATGGGTCTTGCTTACATTTGTGGAGAGACAAGTCTGTGAATATGTGCATGACACTGTGGTCGGAGTGTATAGTTGGTGTTATAACAATGTGGTCAATTGTAGTTGCATTATTTGTCAGCACTAAATCTAGGATATTTTTTCTAGTTGGGCAGTGAACATGTTGTACTAGGAGTAGTTTTTCCATAAACTCATTCAGGTGTTTTGATTTGGACCTTTTTGTCCCTGATTTCATACCACCATATTGGTTCCAGGTGCAATTTGGGAGATTAAAGTCTCATGTAATGATTAAGTCTCTTGTCGAGTCTACAATAGCTGGGCATTGCCTGATTTTTTCCAGAACTTCAGTGAGCTCTAGATGGAAGCTATCTGGGGGCTATTGATATTTACTAGTATCTTCTTTATTTATACTGAGCATGATGATTAGGAGTTCACAGGCTCCATTTGAGTATGCCGTGAGCAGTTCACTTTGAATGTTTTCAGGGATATACATCAGGACACCACCATTTAGACGGTCTTCTCTGTCACATCTATGGGTGGTGTACCCTTTGATTGCAATTTCACTACCCCTGCTGGGGTTCTCATTTGCTTTTGTATGAGGAGCCCAAGTGAGCTTTGAATGTCTTGTATTTGTTTCATGAGGTGGTAAAACCCCAAAGGGATTTCATGGTTGCTTGCTGTACTATTGTTACCAGTGGGCTTACCTGGACCCGCTACATCAGCATAAGATCTGGGTGCAGGAATAGTATTTGATCTTGGGTTTTCTTGCATCCCTTGGGCCAAATAGTGCTGATGGATAGCAGGCTCACTATCCTGGTATTCTCTCCATTGATTTTGATGTGGTTGCAATCGGATTGTTCCCTTCAGGTGGGCCAGATTGCAGTTCTCTTTAAAACAACGCAATCGATTGATCCATCGATCCATCGAATTCTCATTGCATCCTTCACTTATTTTTATCAGCTTGGTTTTCATCCATCGCTCGCGCAAGCCCAAGACATCCATCGTTGGCGCAACGATCGATCGATGGTTGCGCGATCGATGGATCGATTGATTGCGCAGATCCATCGATCGGGCGTTACATATACATATACATAGTACATATACATAGTACATATGTGCGTTACATATACATATGTAACGCACAATCGCTGGATCTGCGCAATCGATCGATCCATCGATCGTGCAACCATCGATATTGGCGGCCAACAAACTGACTGGCTTTGTTACGATTGTATATAAAAAAGGTTAATATTACATGATATTAATTGTAAATAATATTGATTTTATTCGTTTTTACAACAAACTTTTCAAATTTAAATTAAGTTATTTATTTTTTTATTTATTGTTTGTCAAAACTCGCATCTTTTTTGTGCAGTCCACAAAGGACAAAGTACGGTTTCCCATTTGGCCTTGAACTTGAATTCTCATTGCATGCTTTATTCATTTTCATCAGCTTGGTTTTTATCCATCGCTCGCGCAAGCCCAAGACATCCATCGTTGGCGCAACGATCGATCGATGGTGTATATATATGTGTATATATATATATATATATATCAGTGGCGACTCGTGACATTTTTGTTCAGGCATGCAATGTTATGGAATGGAAGAAAAACATCCGCCTAACCCTCTTGCCCAAACTTTGCATATTGTTTACATAGAACTTAGCAAGTTAAAGGTGTTTTACAAACTTTTGGGGACCTCTTTGAAGGAAAGTTCATTTAATGTTAGGCTTAAATATGCGAACAAAAAATTAGACATATTTATATATAGTAGTTACCGAATTGATCTAAAGAAAAAGATACAAATTTAAAATTTACCTTAAATAATTGTGAAGCATTATTTGAATTGAAATTCTGCTCTCCTAGTTTTCCTGCAAAATTCTTCGATGACCAAATTGTAAAAGTACTCTCGATTCTCCATAAGCTTCTTGAGGAAATTTTTTTCAATTGAAATTAAGGCAAGATTAGATAGCCTTTCTTCACTTTGGGAACTCCGTAAATAACTTTTAATTCTTTTAAGCGCAGAAAATGATCGCTCAACACTTGCTGTCGATATTGGTATAGTTAGAATCAAATTCGTCAATTTATATTTCCTTAAGACCTTTGTGCATTTCGCTTTCCAGCAGATATTTTAGGAGCTCAGCAACATTCTTTTTGGCAAAAGATTTGTGCGAATATAAAACACACAATTCAGAACGGAGACGAGGAAACTCAAAAAATGAATTGTAGCTTCTTTTCAAAGATTCAAAAGCTCTCTCTGGGAAAGTAACATCATAGAACTCAAATTTTTTGCAATCTAAAAGCTCAATGAATTCCAATTTTTCCATTGAACTGAAACGCTCTTTCATTTGAAGAAGTATATTATCGAATATTTCATGAAATAGTTGACTATACTTCTCTTGTGGAGAAAGACTCTGTTTCCTTTTACATACAGGTTCACCACATCTTTCTGTTATCAAGTCCCACATATCTGCAAATTTTGTATCCCTTATTTGTTTGATTTTTTTCATAGTGCTTTCAACGGTGATTGAGCTATACACAATATCCATAGATTTTGTTTGCAGCACATTAAATAGATATTCAGTAAAAGGAAAAATTGAAGAAAATACTTCTAATAAAAAATTAAAATCGAAAGTATCGATACCAGCAAGCAATCCGCGTGCACTATTTTTGTTTTTTCATCAAATTTCTTTGGGTTTTCAAGAATGCTTTTTACAAGATCTATTATATCTTCTTTATTTTCCTTAACTCTTTCAACTAGACGAGATGAATAGTTCCACCGCGTTGGAGCCAGTTTAGGGAAACGCTTTCCAACAACTTTGTCAAGCATTGAAGTTCGCTTAGTTGAACTGCTGAAAAATGATGACAAACTTCCTAATACTGAAAAAAAATTATTACATTCGGAAATTTCAGCGACAGCTTGGGATAAAACAAGGTTAAGTTTATGGGCGTAGCAGTGAAGAAAAATAGCCTCTGGTACAGTTTCTCTAATCTTTGTTTGTACTCCATTAAGATCGCTCCCCATAACAGCAGCACCGTCGTAGGTTTGAGCAACTAATTTTTTCAAACAGCCCAGTTCACCTAGTTGCCTTATAGATAAATCAGAAATCGCTCCTGCACATCTATCATTGCTGACGTCATTGAATTTTATAAATCGTTCACAAATCTCTCCATGTTTATTAACATAACGAACAACAGTAGAGAGTTGAGAAAAACAGCTGACATCAGATGTTTCATCTAATAAAATCGCCACATACATGCAGTCGATAAGCTCACGTTTTATTTGTTCTAACATAACTGCACTAATAGATTGAATTATGTCATTCTGAATAGCAGATGATGTTCCCTTAAAAACAGTCGCAGTTTTTAAATGATTTTGAAGCTTTTCATCGAATTCTCCCATACAAAATACCAATTCAATATAGTTACCCCTATTGTCAGCGTTTTCTTCTTCATTGTGACCGCGAAATGCTAATTCTTGCATACCTAAAAAACATGTTATCCTAATCAAACGTTTCAAAATTTCTCGATTCTTATTAACTTCTTCGTTATGTCTGGAAATGGTAACTGATTTCTGCTTGTCGAGTATTAAATCAATTCTTTCTGACTTTCCAAATGTTTTAAGATCAACAAATGCATTTATGTGAGCAAGAGATTTTTCATGGCGAGAAATTGCAGTATGTAAATTGTTTAAATCGTCGTATCCACGACTAACAGAACACAGAGTTATCTCTTGAAAATAGGAAACACGACCAACAGTACAATTTGTTATTTGAAATATTTCCACATAACCAGGGAACATCATCATACAGCTTAGGATTAAATTTCCTAGTGAAGCCTTTATTTTCTTTGCTTAAATTCAAATGTGGAATCGGTCTGCCATTATTCAATATGCGCTTTTTCTCATCAAAAGAGAGTGAGTAAAATCTTCTAGTCTTCAATTGATTAAACACATCGTCAGTCATTATGGGCACTACAATGCTATAATTTATTTTAACTGATTATCCAAAATAATTAAAGCACAAAAGGGAACACCGAACACAAGTGGATGCTTGCGGCGGTGGTACTGGAAAGAAGCCTTGTCAGAATTGCCAGATGTTACTTTTTGGTGAATGCACCTATAAAACTGAATGCATGCCGTATTATTTTCATTAATTAAAAAAAATCAGAACAAAGCTTTTTAATTATTTTTAGTAAAAATATTAAGTAAATTTTCTAAGCATATTTTAAAACATATTGCCTTTTGAATTTAGCTATGAGGCTCAAAAAAAAAAATCTTATGGATAGTGAGAAGTCTCCTTAAAAAATTGCCCAAGGCAAGGCGGTGTAAACAAAATCATGTCTTATTTCACTAGACAATTAAGAACATTTTTCTGTACCCAGACTGAATTAGTGAATGCTTTAGCTACAAGTATTTCGATTTGTGTACAGAAAAATGTTCTTAATTGTCTAATGAAATAAGACATAATTTTGTTTACACCGCCCAATAGCCAGTACATGCGTGATTGAAGCCTTAGACTATTTTTAGTTTCTGAAAATTATTTTTGTCAATTATAATCCTTACTTAGATCTGAAAAGAGAACATATTTAACACATGCATTGCATGCGTTGCATTCATTAAGAAATCGCCACTGATATATATATATATACACCGGTGAACTCTGAAACAATCTTCCTCAATCCATCTTTCCACCTGTCTATGACCTCCAATCTTTCAAGCGCAGTGTCTAGGCATCTCAAAAACCCTGGCCCTTGATTTTGGTTTTCTTCTTCTTCTATGGGGAAGGGGCATTTTTGCGGGCGTTCGTCCTTGATTCCTCCTTCCTGCATAAATATATATATATATATATAATAATTCACAACCGTGTCAGAACACCAAAGTCAATTAAGCGAAAGAACAAACTAAAGCACAGGATGAGAGGAAGGTTCAAAAATTTAAAAAACCATCACGCATCTGGCAAATGAAACTACTTCAATGTGCTTCGATGAGACGGTTTTTTGAATAAAGAAAAATTAATTAAAAATAAAGAATCAAGGTGAAATTAACCGCCTTTGGCATTAAAATTATCAATATTTCTAATTAAATAAAATTCTATTAGTTTTCCTTTCTTCACTGTCAACATTTAAAGGAATATTAGAATTATTTAATGGGATATTTTGCTAAACTGGTTTATCCTCATAAGTTTATTGAGAAAGCACTCAGACTTGCAAAAAAGAAGTCTTATGTTAACTCGGGGGTTTATAAGATCCCTTGTAAGGATTGCAACAAGTGTTACATTGGTGAAACTATTGATTTTAAACGACTTTTATAGCAACATAAATACAGTTTGAATACTACAGATAGTAAGTCTCCATTACATAAACATTGCCGTGAACATAATCATTGCAATGACGTTAATAATCCTAATATTCTTTTAAATGTCGACAATGAAGATAAGACAAAACTAGTCAAATTTTATTTAATTAGAAATACTGATAATTTTAATGCCAAATCAGTTAATTTCACCTTGATGTTTTATCTTTAATTAATTTCTATTTATCCAACGAACCGTCTCTTCGGAACACCTTGAAGCAGTTTCAGTTGCCAGATGCGTGATGTTTCTTGAAATTTCCGGATCTTCCTCTCTCCCTGTGCTTTATTTTGCTCTTCCATTTGAACGAAAAAGAAAGTTATCTTTGAAAAGTTAAGCAAGTTTTAATTTTTTAACGCCTTTAAACTTTTTCCTTCGTAATTTTAATAATATATATGACATATTTCTGATTGTGTCAAAACTGGTAACTTATTTATTTCACTTCTGTAGTGAACTTTTTAAAAATAATTAATAGGGATGATATTTTTTCCATACTTATAATATAAACAGTTTACATCTGAGCTGAGCTTTTACAGAGTAAGAATCAATAATCTTAAAATGTGTGACATTCGCGTGTTAGCAAGCTTCTACTATCTTAATGTACTTAGTCGTTTATTAGGTTAAAATTTAATCATTTGAGTTTTAAATGCTTTTTGTGACGACATTGAATGTATACATACGAACGTGAGGTGAAAACGGGTTAATATGCGCTTTTTTATTTCGATGTATTTCTTGCCCTGTGTACATGTAGTTATTGATATCTCTGGCCAATGCAGTTAGCAAGTGACTGCTATTTAGTTTCATTTTAAATAAAGTTTTAAAACAATCAAGGAAAATTCAACTTAAAAAAATTTCAGAAAAATATTTGTGAAAAAAAATAGAATAGCAATTAAAAAGACTGCAGTACCTCCGTGTAATGGAGTTTGGATTTCAAAATTTGTTGTCTTCCTTGTAAAGCGAACTTGTATTTAATTACTGTACTTTCAATTAAGGAAACCATACCTCAAATATGTAGAATATAAATATAAATGAAATAAAATATAAAAAAATCTCTTCGAAATCGTATCAGGAAAAGAAAATGTGAAGTAAAAAGTATTAAAAGTGAAACTATAAGCTGATCTCATATTGAGCTGAGACCCATGTTCGAATTATTTCTTGATGATTGCACACACACACACACACACACACACACACACACACACAACACACACACACACACACACAAGAAAAAAAAAGGAAAAAGGAAACAGTGCAGAGCAAATTTCCGGAACAAATGAATGACTTGACAGACCGAGTCGTGACAAATCAATGACAGATTAAACTTAAAGAAACGATGTTGCGTTCATAGGTAACTTGCATGAAAGACATATATATATATATATATATATATATATATATATATATATATACACACACACACACACACACATATATATATATATATATATATATATATATATACACACACACCATAACTATTAGGCTTATCATTTCGAACTAATCGTCCACTTAGTAACCGACTACAGTCAGCAATTAAAAATCATAGTAACGTTGATGATTATTCTCTTCATAAAACCCAATTTGAAATATTAACAAAAGCCAGAATTAAAAAATTTTGAGTCCTTATATATTTACAAAAACAAACCAGCCATTAACAACGATAGTTCTTATTATAAATTGCATCTTTTTTAACCAACTAACAGTTCTTCTTACTAACCAACCAACCAAAGAGTAAAGTTAGCATCCACACATTCAATTTCAATCTCTTGTCGAATATGGTGGCAGCCGTTTTTATTTTTTTAATTCAGCATTTAAGGTAACCACTTTTGTGCATTTGATAGTATTTCTTTTATTTTAATGTTATAATTTATAGCGATCTTGTTTAAATTTATTATACTTAATTTGTTATATTTGTTATACTTAATTTGTAAAAAGTCGTGTAATTGTATTTTACTTAATTTAATCTTACTTTTATTGTTTAACGAACCGATGATAACAAAAGTATTTGGTCGAAACGTTCGGAAATAAATGAAAAATGTTCACCGTCGTATCGATCCTCCTTGTCATCTGCAAGCTCCTTTTCCCTAAGGAGAAGTCAATAGTTATATATATATATATATATATATATATATATATATATATATATATATATATATGAAGTTTCTATTCCCTGGCTCTTAAATAAGGTTTCACTGACGATAAAAGACATTAAGATTCACCAAATTTTAATGAGTTTTGAACACTGCACATGAAAGGTACTTGACTGATTTTAATAGCTAAATTTTGCATCCTCTGATGATTCTATTTCCTGCACAGAAATTAATTCAACAGTATATCTGAACTTTTAAATGCAATTCCATTATTTGCTTATTATGTAGCATATATATATATATATATATATATATATATATGTATGTATATATATATAACCTTTGGTTATATACCTTTGGTTAGCTTCCGGCCGAATTGTTCATTCTGACGAAGGTCAAGCTTTTCACTCCACCTTAGACCTACAGTTTAACGTGGAATCCGAACCACGCCCCATCAGCAGCCCAGCGTCTTAACCACTAGGCCACCTAGGGTACCCATTTATCAACCAACCACTTTCTTTATTATGTGGAAGGATGAACAGCTGGGTTTTGCTGCGCGCCGGCTGCCGTCGGGTCTCGAACCCGGGGCCGATGGATTCGTAGTCAGCGACGCTAACCACTACACCACCGAGGCGCATATATATATATATATATATATATATATATATATATATATATTAAAGAAAGTGGAAGTGGATCGAACACAACTGAGTTAAATGGAATAAGATCGGAGCTCCAAAAATTACCGATTAAACGTAATTTTATAAACAGGAAATGTTCTCGACAGACAAGACCCTTGACATGTTCGGACCTCTAGGTTGTATCCATTTGGTTAACGAGACACGACGCCCTAAAAAACTAGCTTAACTCCAACATAACCAAGCGTAACCTAACAAAGCCTAACTTAGCATAACCTAACCTAGCCCCAACATAACCAAGCGTAACCTAACAAAGCCTAACCCCAACATAACCGAACGTAACCCAACAACGCCTAACCTAACCTAATATAATTTAATCTAACCCACAATATAGACTCGTCGATGTTTTGGATCGACGGAAGTCTTGTCGACGAAATGTCACATAACAAAAACCAAATCCTCGATATGTCGAAATTTTGTCCGTCGAATGCTTTTTAAATGAGAAAATCCATCTTACGACAACTTGACATGAAATCGACAAGTTATTGTTGGTTAAATTAAGTTATAATAGTTTGGTTAGGTTAACGTAGGATAAATTAGGTTAAATTAATGCTTTAGACTCGTAACGGTGCTATGTCTTGTCGACCAAATGGGTACAGATTCGAGAAAAATCACGTCAACCCGGACATTTCCTGGACAGGGAATTTTCCTCAACGCTGATAACTTAACGTAACCTGAGCCAACTTCACCTAACTTAACCTAACGTATGCCAACCTAATCTAACCCTAAAATACTCGTCGATAAAATATCACATTGAAAGAATGACGTTACCCGGAATAAAACTGAAACTGAATTAGATCGAATCCCGTTAATTGACTGAAATAAAATAGAAACAAAATAACGTCAAACGCCCAATGTATGAGTTGGGTTAGGTTAGATTTAATTAAATTAGTTTAGGTTAAGATAGGATAGGCTGTGTTAGATTAGTTTCGGTTAACTATAAAGGTAAGGCACATATAGAAGCTCTAGTTTTACAGCCCGAATTAAATCTAATCACATTAATATCAAGTAGGATAAAACGAAATTCGACTTTATTTCCATTTTACATTCCAGAGTTAAAAAAAATTAAGATTACACTAATATTGAACGTAACAGAATAGCACTCCAATTAATGGAAATTTGATTTCATGTACGTAACTCATGAATACAATTTTAAAATACAATTTTAAGCACATCAGATTTCTCTATGCGTGTATGCCTGGAGAAAGGAAAAGTGTGTGTGTGTGTGTGTGTGTGTGTGTGTGTGTGTGTGAGAGGGAGAGAGAGAGAGAGAGAGAGAGAGAGAGAGAGAGAGAGAGAGAGAATGCGTGCGTTCATTTATTTTTCCTTTTACCCTTGTAACCATATATATATATATATATATATATATATATATATATATATATATACACTGAGAACATATACTTGTATATTTTGTCCGATAAATCGGACGTAGCAATTCCCTTATCACTGGAGAGAGACGTCCTAGAAACAGAATCCTTTCCTTAATAATGAAGTAAAACGAGAGCTTGTCCGCCTCTCACCGCAAAACGAAACTCAAGATTCAATTTGGTCTTCGTCGCCTTTCATCAACGAGAGAAGAAACGGTTCTTTCCAAAGGACCTTTTTACACGCGAACACCGAGCAGTGACAACGTGATAAGGTGCTCCGTCATTATTTGTTTTATGCGTGGGATTAGCCCTATTGTGTCAGTTTCATGAGTTTTACGGTGCTGTAATAGAGGGCAACACTAGTCTAATTATATATCGTGCACTATTATAAAAGTATTAAAATGAAAGTGTATTTTATATCTATTACGCGAGAACGGGAGCTTTATTACTGGTCAATATATAGACTTATCATAATGATAGTTTCAAATGTGCCGTGCAATGATTCCTCATTTCACGAAGGTCAAGCTTGTTGCCCTTCCCAATATATATATATATATATTAATATATATATATAATATATATATATATATATGAGATAGTATCAGTGATAATTATATCATAGCTGATACTGTACTGTATCACTCACAACAATGCAATTTACCAACAACTCAAAATGACGATACAGTCTCCAGTTACTGTTTAAACCAGAGTTCGCTACAAAGACACCATGTGGTTGATACTTCTCTCCTTTCGATTCCACTTAACTCTTTAATGTTCAAATAATGAATATCCCAATATTAAATTTTCCAGAACCTAAGCTAACGCTTCCTCTTCAGATTTGATGTGCTGCTTACTAGGCCTTTGCAGACTTCTGTTTCTAAGAAGAAATAATAATGCGTAAGACCCAATCTACGGGTCGCTATTAGAGGTGGAAAGAGTACATCAGTACTCGAGTAGTCTTGTACTCGAGTATGGGTTTTTGTTGTACTCGTGCTCGTACTCGAAGTAATCTTAAATTGCCGTAATCGTACTCGTACTCGATATAATCTGAAATCGCTGTAATCGTACTTGAATTCAAACTAATTTCAAATACGAGGATCTGTCCAAGACTCCCATTGTACCATGAAAACAACAGTTTACAACTTTAATTTCAGTATGGTTTATATTTTCAGATTTATTTACTATATTTTTATGCAATACTTTACATTTATATTATTAATAACTACGTGACAACTTTTGTAGCGAAAAACCTTAGTAAGGAACATGTCTTGTGTTTTAATGTTTTATTACCGAATAGGTACTGAATAGGTAGGTAAACGCGTACTCGTACTTGAGCACTTAAAAAACCGTACTCGTGCTCGTACTCAAGCACTAAAAAGGTATACTCGTACTCGACCACTCAAAAAATACTGTACTCGTAATTGTACTCGTACTCGTCCAACTCCAAAATTTTGGTACTCTTTCCACCTCTAGACTCGCTATATCTAAACGTAGAGGACGGTGTTGAATTCGGCTTTCTCTTCCGGGGCGACGTTCCTTCCACGGTGACCCCCATGAATGAAAGTGATTGACTCATTCCTCCGTTGCTCCGTTTGTGGGTGGGTGTGACGACAAGTTGCACTTTGTAAATGCACCGATATTAATGCGCAATACGGATTACACTTGATACGGTAGCGTGACTCTGCTGTTTATCTTCATATTATTTATTTCCACGGCACTTATTCCTTTTTCCCCCGCAATTTCTTTTTTCCCGGTTAGGTCAACTATACGCCTTTGACAATTGGTTAGGTTAAGTCATGATATTTTCGTTAAAATGAAAAGGAATAAGTGGAATATTTTAACGAAAATATCATGACCAGTGGCGTACTAAGCGGGTGCGAGGGGGCTGGTCCTCCCCGGGTGACAGCCAGGAGGGGGGTGCCATCGGGAGAAAATGAAAAATTCGCCAAAGTAAGAAAACAAATTTAAAAATGTTCAAACTATTACAACAGCTTAATGTTAATTTCCACTATAAAATAAATTTTTATTTTTATTGGCAATACAAAATTTACAAAAAAAAAATTAAATATTTGATAAAAATTACATCGAAAGGCGAACGTTTGTTGACGATTTACTCATCAGTTTGTTGAGCATAGCCAGCTGGCTGCAACTGACATTCCAAGTCTTGTTCACTTGACACTGTGACTCCACATACATGAGGTATGTTTCATTAAATAATTATGATAAAGCATAAAGTGCTGGTGTTTATAACAATATTATGGTACTTATACCAGTGTCCAGTAATTTTTGACAATGTGGTATCATAGTGATGTTTAAGTGTTTATAAATGCATCGTCGTGATGTTATAATACCCGGTAAATGCATCGTCGTGATGTTATAATAAATGCATCGTCGTGATGTTATAGTTTCTGGAGTTTATTGTGAAATGGGATTTTTGTGAATCTTTGCCAAGCTTGTCACTGTGTTTGAGATTCTTTTTGACTGTCTGTGTGTCTATTGCTTCATGTGAAAGAAGTTTTTCCAAATTGAAATTGATAAAAAATTTCTTTCGTTTGATCATGAGTCAGACAAGATTGACAAATCTGGCTTTACTTTCAATTGAACATGAATATGCAAAGAAGGTGAATTTTGATGAGGTCATTGATCAATTTGCAGAAATTAAGGCTCGAAAGCAGAGACTGTGAATCCTCTCTATTTACCTTTGAAGAGTAGGCTGAGCGTTGAGACTGGATTTCCTGTGTTTTTTGTATAAAATAAAATGCAGTATTACCTGTTCACTGAATTTTTAATGTCCTGCATTTTTCTTATTTCCAATTTGCTTATGACAGTACTGTACTGTTTAAAAATCTATTTGCAAACATAATATATTTTTCTGTGTGTTTAAATTTGAAAATTATTTATGGGGGGTGCCAAAGGAAGGATCCGCCCCGGGTGCCAAATACTTTAGGTACGCCCCTGATCATGACTTAACCTAACCAATTGTCAAGGGCGTACAGTTGACCTAACGGGAAAAAGAAATTGTGGGGAAAAGGAATAAGTGCCGAAAGATTCATTAGGACATTATTTTACTAGTTTTTACAGTCTCCTAATTATTTTATATTATTTAACTAACTTATTTGGCCTATTTAACCGTATTAAATCCTATCATTACTGTATATATATTTGGACTATCTGAACACTAATTTATTTTCATTGACGTAATTGGATGAAAAAGAAAGCGTTATGTCACTTGATTATTAAACTTGGTCCCAATTCCCTATTTGTTGAATCTTTGTTCATTCCATTGCACGTATGAACGTGTCTGGCTGTTCTCGTGCCGAAAGTCACGTATGTTTTCTAAATTCATCTTAGGCTTGCGTTAACTTTTAAATGCTCTCCACCTTGTTTTTCACTTAAGTTTTATAATTTCTATTATTTTATAGTATTTATTAATAAAACCACAATTTTGCAATCACAACAACTGTCACCCATCCAACTTCTGAACAGATCTAATGTCGCTTAATTTTGCTGATTTAACGGGAAGCGACATAGCTATGATGTAAGTTCTAAAAGGAAACATTTTAGCTGGGTTTGGTTTTAAATGTTTTATTTCTTCACACAGATTATTTAAAATGAATAGTATGAAGGCTTTAACTTGACAAATACAGTAGAATGTGTTCGCTTTGGTTCAGGTGAAGCTGGCTTAACTCTGCCATCTTAAGAACAACTGCGCATGAGGTCAACATTTTTTTTAGAACGAGCAACATTCTATCTTTGCTGGTTGTTGTTGCATCGCAAAACCTTGAATTGAAAGAATATGCAGAAATGCATCAGAAAGTAAACCAGCAGAAAAAAAATAAGGAAACTCACGACATTGGAGCAAAAAACAGTTGGAGCGTTTCAGCAATTTTAATTTCCCGGATGAGGAGATGATTTCTTTTACTGAAACACCAAAAAGCCATGCAAAATTCTGAATGATTATGAAGCTTACTTTTTCATTTACTTTTAAATTACACTCTTTTGTCCTTCCTTTTAAGATATTCAATAAGTTATTTTACGAGGAGTAATTCTTAGCTTTAATGACAAAAAAATTATTTTGTGAAATTTGGTCACTTTCCTCCACTAATTTTGAAATTTTTATTACATTCTTCTTGATAATATAGTACAGGGTGTTTCTAAAGTAACCATCTATTTTGGTGAAATAGGGGGATTTTAAACAATTGTTATATTGGCATAATGGTATGTGCATTGTTATACAAAATTCATGTATTTATAATATTTCAATTGCTTTACACGATTTTTTGTTAATTATTTTATTTTATTTTCAGACCCATATCATTGATGATGAATGTGCAAGAACGGGTTTATGTAGTAACATGCATGATAAAAGGCATGAAGTGCAATGAAATTAGAGATCTGGACGGCCAAGAAGATCTCACGAAAGAATCGAATCTGTTCAAGAAGCATTCGAAGAGGATCCACAATTATTTATCGATTCGGAGGGCATCCCACAGATTAGAAATTCCACAAACAACGGTTTACAGAATTCTACGTTATGATTTAAAGAAAAAGCCATACCACATTCAAGTGTTCCACAACTTACAAGAAGAAGATTATCCACGAAGAGCAACAATGTGTGCCGAGCTTACAAATATACATATATTTTCATGTTTTAAAGGTTTTTTTTTTATAATTCATATTATTTCGCAAAATAGATGGTTACTTTAGAAACACCCTGTACAGTATTTAGTAGGCTACTAAAATATGAGTACCAATTCTCTTTGGGATGCGAAGGTTACGAATTGATCTCCTTCCTCGTGCGTGTCGTAAAAGGCGGCTGTACGGGAATTCTGGGGATGAAGGTTATATTCTCCGTCTCCCTATGGGTAACATGGTTGAGTGAGAACCAATTTTTAGAAAAATACTTTTCCACGACAGACAATCAAAGATTCGGACTTGTGTAGCGCGCCCGCCAACGCTGCCCTCGGAAGTTTTTGCGGACTCATATGGCAGTGTGGAATGTTAGAGATATAATTGAGTTCTAGCTGATTTCTTTGTCCTTCAATTTTACATATCTCATCAGTTCACATGTTTTATAATTTTTTTTATTTTCTTCGTTTAGTTTAGTCTTCTGTATATATTAGGGGGGAATGGGGTGGGAGGTAAAACCAATGGCAGAGTAATGGCCTCATAGGCCTAGGGCTGATTGATCCAAATGGGCCTATGGTTACTTTTGTTCATGATCATTACGTTACGTATATGATTCTGATCCTGAGTATGAAAACATAGACCAGCCTATTCAACAAAGAAAGAACATTTTCTGTATCAAGTTACAAGTAACTTGACACAGTTCCTATGTTCCCTGGTGGGCCCACTTTCTTTGGTGGGCCTATGTTCCTTGGTGAACCTGGGGTTGCAGCCCCATCAGCCCCCCTGTCTAATTCGCAACTGAGTAAAACTTCAAGGTTATTGAGCGACCTCTAAATCTTATTCGATTTGTAAAATATTTCACATACATTGTGCGGATAGAATTTCTAACTTTAGAAAATAAGGAACACCTTAATATATATATGAGGTCATCCCATAAGTAATGTCGTTTTTCAGATCGGAATTTGAAGGACAAAAAAACAACAACTGAAACTCTTTAATCTAGTATATATTTTCCATCGGAATCAAGGATACTCTGCCAACGTCCTACAAGCTTTTCAATGCCATGTTTATAAAATTCAGGCGGTTTTGAGACAAAAAACGTACAAAGACTGGTGTGCAGGTCATCTAAAGAAGTATACTGTTTCTCGTCAAGATAGTTTTGCAGACTCCTGAAGAGATGATAATCTGAAGGCGCAAGGTCTGGAGAATATGGAAGTTTTTCCCACCCAAGCTCCTCAATTTTTGCAGAAGTGATCCGAGCGGTATGAGGACGTGCGTTGTCGTGGTGGAACACGATTCCTTTCCGATTAACCGAAGAAGGTCTATTTTCTTTTAGTGCAGTGTTCAATCGATCCAGTTGTTGACAGTAGACATGAGCGGTGATTGTTTGGTTGTGTGGTAAGGTTTCAAAGTGTATTACACCACTTTTATCCCACCAAACACTAAGCAACACCTCCCGAGGGTGAAGATTTGGTTTTGGCTGTGGTGTCGCTGGTTCTCCGGCACAAACCCACTGTCGACGGCGCTTAACATTCTGGTACAGTATCCACTTTTCATCACCAGTCACTAAACGGTGCAAAAACGGATCTTGGAGTTCACGGGAATGAAGAGCTGTGCTAATGTTTACCCGCACCCTCAGATTGTCGACCGACAATTCATGTGGCACCCATTTTTCTAACTTAGGCACTTTCCCGAGTTGTTGCAAATGTCGATAGTAGTATAGCCGCAAAAGGGGAGAGTGCAGGAATGTTGCAGGTTATTATGTAATGTTGCAAAGGGGGGTTGTTGCAAAGGGGGTGGGTGGTTGTTGCAAAGGGTATGTTGCAAAGGGGGTTGTTGCAAAGGGGGTGGGGGGGAAACTTGGAGGCGGCGTTATCCCCCAAGAGAAAGAAGGAGGAGGAGAGAAAGGAGGAGAGGTGTTCACCTGGCAGGAGCCAAGTGCACACTAAGACTTCCAGCCGGGCTGGCGTTGTTTTATAGGCTCCTAATCAGCCAGTTGGCGTAAATGGCTTGAGTTGCCAGATACCGCGATACCATTGTATACATTATATCACTGGGCAACACGTATTTTATTGAATGATATCTGACACTTGATTCTAGGTAATTTGGGTGCGCTGAATACGAATTTCAACTCGGTTTGGCTCTATCAGGTCCTGATTCTTGTCGACAGCCTATGTGCCATTTTCCAGATTTTTCAAATTAGGACTAAAAAATTAAGTCATGTGTTAAATTTTTTTTTCAAGTTTCATGAATACAAGCAGTTCAAACTACAGTAAAATTACATTATAACGATAGAAATGACTTAAAATAAAAAAACAAACAGATATGAAGCTTTCACTGTGGCAAAAATTTTCTTTTGTAAGACTTTCTAGCGTATTTGCTTGTTGATGGCAGGTCTCTTTTCAAGCACCAGCAGTAATCAGCCATCATGTGGGAATCCCAGCGGCCTTGGTACCGTTCCTCCATAATTTTTATATCTTGGTGGAATCTCTCCCCTTGTTCGTCACTTACATCACCTAAATTACTTGGAAATTGGTCAAGATGGCTATTCAAAAAATGCATTTTTATGCTCATATTGCAACCTAACTCTTTGTAGTCCCTTAAAAGTTTTTTTACGATTTCTTCGTAGTTATCTGCCCTATAATTGCCTAAAAAGTTTTCTATCAAGTCCACGAATGAGAACCAGCCATTTTTTTCGCGTTCATTCATGACATTAGGAAAATTGCTGTCTTTAATCATTGTTCTTATTTGTGGACCGTCGAAAATTCCCGCCTTGATTTTTTCATAACTTAAACTTGGAAATTTTGAAGTTATGTATTTGAAACACTCGCTGTTCGTATCTAAAGCTTTTACATATTGTTTAATGAGGCCTAGTTTTATATGCAGAGGAGGAAATATGATTTTATCTCTGCTCACTAAAGGTGGATTAATTACGTTTTTTTCTCCGACAGTAAGTGATGTTCGTGCTGGCCAGATTTGTTTGAAATAATGTTCTTCCTTGGCCCTGCTGTCCCATAAGCAAAGGAAGCAGGGATATTTAGTATACCCTCCTTGTTGTCCTAGCAGAAAATTAACCATTTTTAAGTCAACACATATGATCCACTCGTGCTCCCTATATTTGATAAGATTTAAAACCTTTTCTATATGTTCATACTTTCTTTTAATTTTGTTGAGTGCCCAATCGGTATCGAGCCGTATAGATTGCCATTATGCAACAACACACACTTAAGACTTCTTTTCGAACTGTCTAAAAACAAGCGCCAATCATTTGCATCGTAAGACTCAACCCCCATCTTCTTTAACAAACCAACTATGTCGCAGCAATATACTAAACTATCCTCTGTTCTAAAATATTTAACAAGTTCTTCTTCTCTTTTTCTGTAAAATGAAATGTATGTGTTTGAAGTAAGCAAGTTTTTCTCTTTAAGTCTTGAAGCTAAAATTTCCGCAGCCTTTTTTGGCAAATTTAGATCCCTTACAAGATCATTCAACTCGGCCTGGTTAAACTTTTGCGGATCGTTTTGACTTTCAAATACGCTGGGGTCAAAATCGGTGTCTGACTCCTCAAAGTGCATAACAATATTTTCAGGAACATCTTCAACTAATTCTTGAGTTGGCAGACCCTTAAATTTTGGAATGGGGATCTCATTTGAATGTAGCACAGGTCGTATCGCGGTGTCGAAATTTGGGTACTCGATACAATGTTTATTTTTCTTAGTGAAGCCCGAAGTCTTGACAAAGCAAAGGTAGCAATCGGTCTCGTGGTTAGTAGGCTCTCGCCACACCTGATATAGAAAAAAAATTGTAAAGCGTTAACAAAAGCGACGAGAGACTTGTTTTTATGAATTTTATCAAAAGTTATCACCCAAACATTTAACATTTCTATGTGTTTCAACCTTATGCAATATTTGAGATTCTTATAAACATTTTCTGTAAATTTTTGTTTATGTACCTAAGTTACAATTACATTTAGGTAAGTTACAGTATACTAGTGATTAAATTACGTAGTTTTATGAAATCATAAACTTACCATCGGAACTCCAAAAGGTATTTTTGAATCCGAACCCTTCGTCCAATGTCGCAGTCTTTCAATGCATATAGTGCAGGCTTTATGTGGAGCCCACGATTTATCTTGGTCCCCCAGTTTTATGCCAAAATAAGCTAAGTAAGCTCTTTTTACGAAGTCAGTTATATTTGCTCGTTGATGTGGAAGTGTAAAATTTCCACATATATAACAGAAGGAATCAGGGTTGTTTTTGCATTTGAACTTTCTAGTGCTTGGTGACATATTGCTTGATTGTTCTGCCAATTTGTAAAGGTATTTAAAGCCCTTAATTCATATAAATTTAAGAAAATCTGAAATATAAACACAAAAATTAGTTTAAATAGGTACTTATTATGAAATAGGTACTTACAATCTATGAAATTAAACTAGAAACACGGATGAGTAGGTACAATATAAATTACGTCTAATTAAATCAACTATATTAAATCACGATGACAAAATTACTCACTAAATCATATGCCAATTCAAAATTATGTTAATGCCCAAACTTAATTAACTAACTCAACTGACTGACTGACTGACTGACTGATTGAATTGACTGATTAACTCTGGAAACGAGTCGCTTTTATATATTTTAGTTGTCCCTCTAGAATACTCTACAGAGAACAGGAACGCTCGAGAAAATTTTAGAATTCTATGATATTTTTAGCTTAATTTACTAATATTAAAATGGGTTAAAAATGACAAAATTAAAAATATTTTTAGGGTGTTACATATAAAAATATACATAATACAACAATACCATAACAATAGGTACAAATACCTAGATAAAAACCTAGTTGCATAATGTGTAACTGCAAAAAGACAGCGAGTATTGAGAAAAAAACCTTTTTATGAATACGACGAAAGAGGAGGGTGTTGAGCAAAATCAGGACCTGATAGAGCAAAACCGAGTAAAAATTCGTGCTCAGCGCACCCAAATTACCTAGAACTAACTGTCAAATCTAATTCAATAGACAAAAAGTTGAAATTTGTTCCCCAGTGAATTATTATAGACTCCTAATCAGCCAGTTGGCTGGTTGTCAGATACCTCTTTTTATTATTGCATACATTATTATTATATACGCCTAATCAGCCAGTTGGCTGAGTTGCCAGATAGCGCCATGTATTCCATTGTATACACTATTATAGACTCCTAATCAGCCAGTTGGCTGGTTGTCAGATACCTCTTTTTAGCAGTATTATTGCATACATTATTATAGACTCCAAATCATCCAGTTGGCTGGTTGTCAGATACCTCTTTTTATTATTGCATACATTATTATTATATACGCCTAATCAGCCAGTTGGCTGAGTTGCCAGATAGCGCCATGTATTCCGAAGACAGAGTTGCCAGATACCATTGTATACACTATTATAGACTCCTAATCAGCCAGTTGGCTTAGAATGCTTAAATATTGCCAGATACCATTGTATACACTATTATAGACTCCTAATCAGCCAGTTGGCTTAGAAGGCTTAAATATTGCCAGATACCTGTTGTATACAGAATACCGGTAGTAGAAGGCATAACAATAAACAACATTGCATCATTCTTTTTATTATAAATATATAGAAAATAAATATACATTTGAGGAATATGCGTATAACAGCAATATATACACACAATTATGGATTATATATATATAAATAAAATATACATTTCATATACATTTGAGGAATATGCGTATAACAGAAATATATACACATAATTATATATAAAATAAATATACATTTCAAATAAATATACATTTCATATACATTTCAATATGTACATAACAGTACAGGAGAAATATACACACACACACACACACACACAATTATGGTGATATATAAAATAAAATATACATTTCATATACACTTCAATATGTACATAACAGTACAGGCGAAATATCAAGCAAAATATATATATATATATATATATATAAACACAAATCAATAGAAATATGCGTATAATCGTCAAGCAAAATATATATATACAATTCACTTTTTTTTCAAAATACTAAAATCGGTCTTAATCGAGTTTACAATTACATCATTATTGCTCTGCATTACGCAGTCTATGCGGCTTAATAATATTTCACCGCTTAAAGTATAGGGAAACCTGTATTCGATATGAATGGCTTTCATATCGTTCAGTACTATTTTTGTCCCCACTTTACAACCGGTTGGCAAGTCATCTTTAAATACGTCTAGAATACAATCAAAAGCACGCACAAAGAGTTCATCGTTAGCTACATTATTAAACACAAGTTTATAAGAATGCTTTTCCAATCGAGGGTTTATTTCTACCGACTCGAGCTTTTCAATCGTGAACTCTTCACTCAACATAGCAGCAATTGAAATAATCTTCTAAATCGTTACGGCAACTGCGCGTTATATAAAGAAATAGTTCTTCAGGGTGAACGGTGTAGGTGAGCTCAGCCTTGTACCGATCAATTGCTTTGTACCAAAGTTCATGGTATTTCAAAGAGTCTAAACTTTTTAAATAAACATCCAGCACTAGACCATTCTCACCAGTCCTACACTCGGTAAACCCATCGAGCAGAGCAGTGTATGCGTATTCAAGAACTGTATCAAAATAAAGCATATCCGTAACACGCGCGTCTAATATAGGTTTCAGTTTACGGAATCCGACGATTTCAAACATTCTGTCGAGGATGAAACGGTTTCGCGTAGGAATAAGAGCGTTATTATCAGAAGCATTCTTCCACATCAGCCTTATATCAATGCACGGCCGATCGTTATTTATACACAACGTACATACAACGGCGTATGAGGGCGCGTCACTAATCTGCTCTCTTCTTGTACCTACGTTAGCAGGTATTTTATAACGATCTTCACACCACTTATCAACTATCACAAAGATTCTATTCATCTCCTCGATACTTAAATAAACCCGTTTGTTTGTCGGTCTACATTCCGTTTCCAGTACATAGCTAATGGTACCGGAATTACGCCTGAACACGCGCAACGATTTCGTCACGGACACATCGTACGAGGCGTTGAGAATGCTGCTCAAAGGAAGTTCCATCGTATTCGAGGAGCGCACGTCTACTCGGTTCAAGCTCTGAGATAACTATGAGCCGTGTGAGGCACAGGCAGGAACGGTTCGACGGGCGGCTGACTCGATGATACGTGAATGGGCATGTTCGTACGACTCGAATTGTTGCACATATTTGTTTTTCCGTTTCGTCACTACCATCCTACGCACTTTGGATAAGAACTAGGCGCTAATCATCTCCACACTCCGGCGCACTATTTGAGAGGAACATATGCTCATATTTTTCCTTTCTACCCATCAAACGATGCTCGTCTCTAAAATCTGTTAAAAACTCACGCATGGCACTAGCCACAACCTCACTATGAACCTCATCATGATATACGTTAATATAGTGATAAAAACACCTAAGATTGTCCATGATCACGAGATTCACATTTTCAGACGTAGGGTATGAGTAATCGACATGGTGTAGCATGACGTAATACCGCTTGTCACACCACCCATCCACAAGGCTCATTATCCATACCTGCTGCTTCTCTTCTGCACGCGTTGTTTCTTTTACTTCACGGTGTATGTGAGACTTTATAAAGTTTAGCCCTGCAGCATACTTCAGCACATCGTCTGTGCAACGAAAGCCTTCAACAGTCTCACCAGAACATCCGTAGAGTATTTGTACATCTTGGAACTTCGCACAATCCAATGTGGTTTTAAAAGAGGCATAGGAGGGGGGAATAGGAAGTTTTTCGGTATCCACCACATCCTCACACTTTACTGAATACCATTTCATAAACGTTGTGCAAGCAATATTAAAGGTAGCCATTTCAATATACGTCTGATCTGAATACACGTCTGATCTCTCGGGCTTACTGCGGTCGACTGACCACGCAGGGACTCCCAGATAGTAGCATGACTCACGCAGTGGGCGGAGCTTAGAACTTTCACCTACACACACACACACACACACACACACACACAAGGAGAAAGTGAAACGCTATTTGATTTATTGAGATATTCATATATTTACAAATACGATTCGAGATATTCAAGTTATATATATACATATTTACAAATAGATACGATTATATACAAGACGTGTGAGTTAGAAGCATCATTGGTATCCAAAGGGTACGGTATCATAGGTGCCAGGTAACTGGTAACGTTTCCTATAGGTGTTACGGCACACCATCGTACCCCTAAGTTCCTTCACGCCTCCCAGCTTCTGCGCCCGAAAATTGTGGGTGCCTACAATTAGTTGGTGAGGTTCCAAACATACTAGATCCTTCAACGACTCAAAGTTAACAACCTCCCGATTCGCATGGTTGAGCGTAATACCCTTTGCCTTCACGATATATTTCATTTCATCCCCTACCCTGACCCGTACCCCATAAGTCTTAGGTCCTGTTGAGATAAAAGAGTCGGCGTATGCGTCGTCCCCATACTCATCCTTGATCTCATCAGTGAGCTCGCCGAGGAACTCCCCAATAGCGGGCATGTAATCACCCTCCCTCTCTGTGAATATCACGCTATCTGTATCGGCATACAATACTCTCCGCCCAAGAGAATGCAATAGACCCCAAAGTTTTATACGGGCGTAGGCTGTTGTGAAGCTCGCCACAGGTATGTTTGTAACCCTTGAGGTATCTGTGGCAAATTCAGTGTTGTTGTACTTTATTACGTAAGTATTACCTACATTCACGATCTCCATGACCTCTTTATCGGGGGCATTGGCATAATCCCAGACATCGCTATAACTTTGTGCCAAATGAATGTTCCCTCTGCCGGTATTCTGCGCAAATTTTCCCCATAGACTGTTTAGACACAATTTGCACTAAAGCGCTTGCCAGGATTCTTTACAATTTGGACACGATCAAGTTGTATACCTTCGCGGTCGCGGTAACGTTGAATATAGGCAGACTTTTCATCTTCGGTATCAACTCCTCGCGGATACCCTGATGCTTCAACCTTATCCTTCAAAAAGGCGTTTATATATGGTGTGAAAAGGTTGGGGAGCTTCTGAAACCTCCACACCTCGTGTATCTTCAGTATTCTATAACCATGGCGTACGGCTAGGGCCAGCTCAGGACTTGTATATACGCCTCTGATCTTACGCTGGTGGGGTATATGGTTACATTCGCCGTTATCCTCTTCCGCGCACTTCACGCACAGGGGAAACATGAGCTTGTCGTCGATAACGACAGGTAAGATCGGCATCCATAAATTGCGTGGGGGGAGTACGTCTACGAAAGAGAGCCCAAAGTAATGATCATTCAAATTTTTTGAAAATTCATTGATGGATGGTAGGCTAGGCCCCACCAGTTTCTCAGGAGCGCCCACGGGGTACGGATGCTCTTCATCACGTATGGGTATAAAGAACAGAAATCGTAGTAATGGAGCTTCACGCCCTCCGTAGGTGGGAAGTATAGTCTGAAAGGATTTGTACGTCCTCCAAAAGCTATCACCACATTTGAGAGGATCCAGCACCATTGAACGCTTGATCGTTTTTATTTCCTCACGGTATACATCGTCTGTCTCCATCCGTGCATCATATTCATGCTCCCACAAGACTTTGTGAGTGAACTGTGATCCTATAAGTTGATCGCGGGTGCGGGTCGATGCAAGACAGTCGGCAGGAGACCTACCGTTGATATCTCCGACTCCGCACTCAGGACGGGGGCATCCATGCCACCAGCAACCGTTAAAGGAGTACACAGTCTTCACACCAGTGACACGGTTTTCACTTAACCCATCAACCCAAAAAACACGTCCATTAATCTTAATGGGTACTTCACCCGTGTTGCGGGCGTGCTTTATGTATACACCTGTTTGTTGCTGCAGGTGTATGAGCCAGTAAATAGCCTTGTGTCCGTAACTGCGGGGGTTGTTTCGGTGAATAATGGCTAAGGTGTCTTTAGGCATGAAGTTATTCTTGAACACCGTAAAACATAATGATGCGATGGTGGTTGCGACTTGCAGTGGATCGCATTTGAAACGGGCTATGTACATACTTCTAAAGGCCTGGAAACATACTCTAAGCACGCGCACATCATTCACGCAATAACGCTCACATTCATCAGCTATATTATAAGGGTTACTTTCATTAAAACTGTCGTAGTATCGATCAAAGTCTTCACGTTCATCCATGCAGTCAAAATAATGTTTGGGGGGTGGTGGGCCTACGTAGTTTAAAGTCTCGCTGGTGAGGAAAGTGTATGGGAAGTATCCTTTGGAAACTTCAGCTGCTACTCCCATCACCTTGGGTAGCTTTGCTAATTTACAAGGTGTGAATAATAAAGTATCTTTAAATTGTACATTGCCTCTTATCTGCATCTGTATTAATTTGTTGCCTCTTTTCAATGGATCACCTGTAAATATCTCAGAGGATTCGTGTTCAAGCAACTCCTTATAAAGGAACTGCGTGTCAAACTTTGCCCCGTTATGGGCGAGAATATACACAGTCATTTTTTTGAACTTGTCGGCTAACTTGACAATATAGGACACAAATAGTTTCACAGGACTATCGCGACATTCGTTTTAAAAACGTTTGTCCGTTTACCGCATTTGGGGCACTCGTCACATTCGATACCCATACACTCATCACAGATGGTCTGGCTCACAAGTAAATGTGGAATTACCTCTTTGGTTTCAGCGTTCGTATATGTTTCTATATCGTAGTACACAGTTATACAAGGGTTATTTTTAGGCTTAGCATCTTTCATATAACACACATGCTTTACTCCATCCGCCTTATATTCCTCCTGGCATGTAGGACAGTGAATTACGTCGCACTTGTGCTTAAATTTTCCCCAATTATCCATTGTGTGAAACATACCACATTCACAGATTCTCATTTTCCTGCACGTACCAATTGATTTATGGAGATCAAAGCAGCTATTATTGAAAAATGTGCGTCTACACACATCACAGTCTCTCTTCTCAACTACACGGCTTTCACATTTGGTGCTTTTACACTGCTCACATACCATGTGACATTCTTTACAATGTCTCACTATATCATCCGCAAACTCGAGGCACCCCTTACACAAATCATGATGTCTCCCATATTTTCGACTTTTGTCATAACTCGCGTAAAGCCCCCTTATATTACGGATGGGGAGATACGTTGTTCCTGACAATCCTAAAATAAGTAGGGGCCTTGTACGATCTCTCACACAGCTTTTAAAAACATACACAGTCCGGCGGCGATCATCCAAACCAAATATAACTATGCGCACATTCATTTCCTGTTCTACCTTTCTCAGCTCTTCAGGACCCATATTACAGTCAAATTCAAGTTCACAGTCTACAGCTAGTTTACGGGCACGCTCAACGATCGTAGGCAGCCAAATTTTTTGAGTCCGTGTATTTTGTACAGTAAACATACGTGCTAAGAGTACTGCTATAAAGCCGCAACCACGATCGACGTTTATATGCCTTCGGTAAATAGTTGGAGAATTGAAGTTAAGAGTGTACGGTATGGCACTATGACCCGCAACACGGAATACACGGTCAATATTTACCGTGAAGTTGTCCATATTGAAGGCTATACTACTTTGGACGGCTTGCATTATACGCCCTAATATATATTCTACATCTTCAGCAGCCAAACGTCTAAACGGTACTATCACCCAATAATCGTCTACATCACCGTCATCTGACCCGAACCCAAAGGACAGACTCGTCCTGACCTCACGCTCGTCGCGATTCTGAAGAGCAAACTCTATAATATGCTGTACTACCCTGCGTATCCCGCGCTCAATTCCATTGCTATACATGACTCTAGGGTCGACCCTGACTCTATACCGATTTCTAGTCAAGGCGGGGGTGGGGGCTGCGGATCGCACTAACTCGAACGTAATAACATCCTCAACAGAACGGGGGGCGGAATTAGTGGATATATTAGGCGCTGCTGATGGGGGCCCTGTTGCGTAGGAGGGTTGGGGATCTATTATTGTAGACTTAACAGAACGGGGGGCGGAATAAGGGGGTATATTAGGTGCTGCTGCTGGGGAGGTTGTTGCGTAAGAGGTTGAGGGTTGGGGGTCTGCTGCAACAGGTACGTATTTCGGTCGCTTTATACCTGATGTGGGGTTCTCATACCTCCGCTTTGGACGTGCAACCTGTATCGCTGGTGAGGGTTCAGGGGAGGAGATCACAACTACACTGTCATCGTCATCCGTAATGATAGGTTGCTCTACCTCATCGTCGGTTCTGTGGGAGAAGAAATATAAGGATCAGCACTCAAAATTTGTAATATTTTGTAAATGACCCACTTAGGAGTGTGACGTGTTAGAAATGGACTCTGTAGAAAAATTCAGATTCACGAGCCCATCCACATGTATTATATCTGGACCTACAGGATGTGGTAAAACTGTGTTTATGCTTAAAATCATTAAAGAAAAGGGCGAGATGTTCTCGAAATTTGTGCATAAAGTTATATGGTGCTATTCGACGTATCAATCAGTGTTCAACGAGTACCAAGATGATATTTTGTTCCACAAAGGTGTATATGACGTTAATTCGCTAAAGGGAACTGAACATACAATCATTGTAATTGACGATCTCATGTTGGAGATGGATAAAACGTTTGCCGAGACATTTACAGTATACTCCCACCATCTTAACATAAGCGTGTTCTTCATCAATCAGAATCTATTTTTCAAAAATAGATACATGCGCGATGTGTCGTTAAATACGCAATATCTAGTCTTATTCGCGCAACGTAGAGATGTATCACAAATTGGGGTATTAGCCAATCAAATGTTCCCGAATCAGCGTAAGGAGTTTTTGGAAGTTTATAAAGAAGCTACAAGCACGCGTTACGGATATTTGCTTTGCGACCTTCATCCGCGAAACACGTTTAGAGTGCTTCTGCGAACGAATATATTTCCAAACGAGCCTGAAACGGTGTATATTCCAGAATGACAAAGAGACTAAAGAAATACCATGAATTAATAAAAATCTATCATCGACTGCCCCGGGCAATGCAGCAGATGTTTATTAAAAATATCGACGCCGACTTTTTAAAATGCATCTGTGAAATCTGTCTTAACGTTATAAATTGCAATGTATCAATGAAAACCCATCAGAAGGCTCGCCTACGCCGCTACAAGAACATAATACGTACACTCGCTCGTAAAAGTCAAACTGTAGCGAAGAAAAAACGAGTTATTGTGCAAACAGGAGGGTCATTTCTCCCCATCTTATTTTCAGTTTTGGGCCCTTTACTGACTAGATTAATATAATGAAGAAAGTGGTAGTGATTCCCCACGAGGTGTACGCTTCACTGCAAAGAGACACGGATCTAGATCCCCGTAAAAGCAGACTTAAAAGAATGGAAAGCGAATTGTTAGCCCTATTAAACAGTGAAAAAACACCTGATGAGAAAAGAATCTTATACCAAGAAGCTCTGCAGAAATTTCTTCACGAGTACGAAAATTATAAGAGCCCTACGGAGATTCCTGTGGTTATTAGGCACAGCACGGGGGACGATGGCGACATAGGACCTGTACCCGACGATACAGCTGATCAACCAAAAAGATTAGCCACACAACATATCGAACATGTATTAAAAAATACCCTCCCACTTACATTGAGGAGTAAAGGCTTAAGTCTTTATAATCTATTGAATGAGGATCCCGCCATACAATGGACCGATACAGGGGAGATCATTGTGGAAGGATCAAAGGTACAGGGATCGAATATCGTAGACATTGTCCATGATCTGGTGAGAAAGTGGGATAGGCCATCACCATCAGGATGGAAGCATATTAAAGCAAGACTACAACAAATAAATGTCCCTAAAACGTTGATAGGAAATCTGAACAGGTTAAAAGACTTGGAACACGCAACGTCTGTGCACAATTGAAGACGCCGTCACCCCCTGCGGTAACACCTTTCAAGAGGAGCAAGAAGAGGTTAAACCAACCCTACCCACTGCCTCTAAAATACGCAAATGGCTAACGTATTAACTAAACGTTATTATGACATTTCTACCCCATCCTCTTACGGCGGCGTAGATAGACTGCACGTTTACGGAGTAGGAAAAAAAGATGTTGAAAGATTTTTGAGGGAGCAGGACGCTTATACGCTTCATAAGCCTGTGAGAAAAAGGTTTAAAACAGCCAAGACAACGGCTTCCTCGATTGATTCTATTTGGCAAGCAGATTTAACAGACATGCAAAGATATTCTGTGTATAACGATGGTTACCGCTACATTCTATTCATAATAGACGTATTCTCTAGATATCTGTGGCTAGTTCCTCTGAAAAATAAATCACCTGAAACAGTTGCTAAAGCCACCAAAACGCTAATGTTAAAAGAAAACAGGGTTCCTGGCTATTTTTGTACGGATATGGGGAAGGAGTTTATAGGCCGTGCTTTTCAGAATATGTTGACAGAGTTTAATATCAGCTATTACACAACCAATTCTATACATAAGGCTTCTTTAGCTGAAAGAGTTCAGCGCACCATAAAGGAACGCATGCACCGTTATTTTACACATAAAAACACATACAGATTTCTAGACATTCTGGAACCATTGGCATCATCCTACAACCGCTCACACCATCGCACGATTGGGGCAACACCTAACGAAGTTTTAGAAAGAGGTACGCTCCCGAGAAGAGATGGACCACCACCACCACCACCACACTCTGTGCGCTTCAAAACCAATGATTATGTAAGGCTGTCGCGTTCGGGGAATAAATTCGCAAAGGGTTTTGAGCAAGGATGGACACGCGAGATTTTTAAAGTTAGGGCTGTGAGACCTAAAGGTGTGATAATGATGTATTACATTGAAGATTTGAATGGGGAAGAAATCTCAGGAGGCTTTTACCGCGAGGAATTGCAGAAAGTTGCGTTTAATTTAGAAAAAAATGTGTTTAAAATTGAGAAAATTTTAGGAAGCAAAGGTTCAGGAAGGAGAAAAATGTACCTGGTGAAATGGCTAGGGTACCCAGAAAGCTTCAACACCTATATAAAAGCTGATGCAATAATGAAGCTTAAATAGTATGCAACATGGCTCCTAACCATTTCTACGTCACACTCCCGTCCTCCTCGTCCCTGTCTGTACACCCTAACAACACGCTAGCCAACTTTGTAACAGAACTCCATGGGCACATTGAATTGGGTCGTGATTCGTATGAGGTGGGGATATGCGAAATTCAGCTGGACACCGTCTTTTTAAATATTGAACATGAAGAAACCGTTTTTACGATTCTTAGAGACATTGACGAGTGTGAAAAAGCTGGGGTAGCTATGGATGAAACTATGCGCATCGCTTGGACTAAGATTGCACGGTATTACAGTACAGAAGTAAGACTAGGGCCGGGTCAATATGGTTCGGCCGAGGATGTTGTGAGAGGCTTAAACGTAAGTTTAAGAAACTCAAACCTTACGAATGATTTAGTATATGAAATCGTAAACAACCCTGCACATACACTAATCCTAAAATCAAAGACTAACAGATGTCTTAAAGAACATAGAAAGTTCAAAATTCTAACCAACGGCCGATATAGCGCAGCCTTCCAAAGAGACACATTTCACGAGACACAGTATAACTTGTCCAGATTAATGTATCAATTGAAGATGGAGAAATTGGCTGAAAGGTCCCCAGACATGTGCTATATTTACAGTAATATAGTGGAGCACCAGTTTGTTGGGGATACCCAGGCACGCCTGCTGCGCATTGCTCACATCCCCAACCATAGAGGAAGGAGTTTGAGTATTACATATGACAGACCCCATTATGTGAATGTCGCAACTAATTTAATAACCAATATCACAATATATATAAGAACGATTGAGGGCGAAAACTTCCCATTCGGTAACGGGAGCTTAACAGTGAAGCTACACTTTCGACGCACTGAGTTATAATGGATAGAAAGCCTTTCACCGTCTATCGAGGGATGCGATACCAGCGCGGTAGTGGACTTGGATCCATTTTTTCATCCATACTACGTACGGCTGTTCCTTTGCTGAAGAGGGGTGCCAGATACCTTGGAAGGAAAGCGCTACAATCAGGCCTTAACACTGCAGAAGACATATTGGCCGGGGCTAAACCTAAAGAAGCCCTAAAAAAACATTTAAAGCGTACACGGAACGAAATCATCAAAGATGCAAAGAGAAAAATGCGTGGTGGCGGGAAGAAGAAGAGAGGGCTCCCCGGAAGAAGAAGAAGGGGTCACGTGGTATTAAACGTAAAAGGCTATCAAAAAAGAAATGCTGTAAGCGAATGAAACCTATGGTTGACCACTTTTTTGACTGATATAAGCTAAGGATATTGATCTCATGAATCATAGTTTGTTTACCACTTGTCGAGAGAGGAGTCACTATTTCGCCATGGCACGCTTCATCCACCCATGTAGTTCACAATGCTGTAAGTCGGAGCTGTCCTTTTTTGAGCTCCCGCCAACCCAAGTTTCTATTGAGCACAGTGACTTTATTACAATTAACCCTTTAAACACAATTAGTTCCCCGAGTGCACCTATAGAATTCGTGATACCCAGCTCAGGTCCTTACTTTTTTGATCCAAGCTGTGTGCACATGTACGCTAAGCTACGTATAGCCCATTCTGATGGAACGGCCTGCGATGACAAATATGCTGTATACCCTGAAACAAACTTTCTGCACGCCATATTCAACCAGTGTGACGTATATTTAAATCAGACCAACATATCGGCAGGCACGGGGTACTATCATCTACGAGCCTATTTGGAAAATGTCCTCAACTTTTCCAAAGAAGCGAAGGCTACCTTTTTAAGTGCGGAGGGATATTATCAAACTAAAGATGAAAATAGTATAAAGGACAAATTTAAAAATTCTAAAAAGAAAATATACGAGTGTTTTGGACGGTTGCACACAGATTTCACTTTCCAGGAGAAGTTGCTTGTGAACGGGGTGGATATGAAAATAAAGCTCACCCGCACGAGTCCTGAGATCTGCTTAAATCTGGATGCGAATCAAGAAGAGGGCGCAAAGTCCGTTGTGGTTCACATTATGGACACATACCTCCGCGTACGGCGAGTGAAATTAAGTTCACCAAAACAACTAGAAATTGAGAAAAATTTACTAAACGCTACAGTGAAATATCCTATTAACAGAGTGCAGATCAAACTATATACGGTTCCTGCAGGGTTGGCATCGAAGCAGATAGAAAACATTGCCCTGGGAAATCTTCCTAAAAGGATATTAATCGGCATGCAGGACCACGCTTCGGTGAATGGAAAATATAAAAAGAGTGCCTTTAAATTCGAGAATTTCGGACTTAAAAATATAACTCTATACGTTAATGGCACTGCTTTGGGTGGAACAATGGGTACGGACTATTCATCAGACGCTGTGTTACCTCTTTGTGCCAGAGCCTATAGTAATCTGACCCATATTGCAGGTGATTGTGATGAGCTTGGTAATGGGGTAACGCAGGAAGAATTCATTGATCAATTTAACCTTTATCCGTTTGACATTACACCTGACTTATCTGCTAGCGTAAATACCCATTTAACACCACAGCAGAGCGGTAACATCTCAGTGCGGCTGGAATTCGCCAAGCCTATAGACGCTCCTATTAGTGTACTAGTATATCTCGAATCGCAAGCCCTAATAGAAGTAGATAGATTTAGAAGCGTTATCACTGACTTTTAAAATGGATGCTAATACACTTCAGAAAGTAATGGAGCGAGTCACACGTTCCAAATTTATCGGCGTGTTTGCGAAGAATGAAACATTGAGTTTGCCAAGTACGCGAGAATGCGGTAGTCTTATTGTGAACACAGACATCATCGGTAATGAAGGGATTCACTGGATCGCTGTCTATTTTAAAAATAGACAGCGCCTGTACTATTTTGATTCACTCGGTACTCAACCCTGGAGTGACCCTATTATTGTAAAATTTCTCGCTCAGTTACATATTCCCGAAGTTGTATGGAACCCATTTCGTATGCAGGGATATTTTACTAATGTTTGCGGAATGTACTGTGTCTCATTTCTCATGCATATGTCAAATGATAAAGAATTTATAAATTTTTTAAATTTATTTGACCCGTGTCACACTCACCGAAACGATGAAATGGTATGCAGACAGATAAAAAACCGTTTTCCAATTGTACGTACTCGTTGTATATTATAATGTTTTTGTTCGTATATTTGTATATTCGTTTATTGTACTGATTTCTTTCATTTAATAAATTTATGAAAATATATTGTCTTCTTATCCCAAAAAGATCGAAAAACACTTACATTATTTGACATTGTTGACTGATTAGTATATCATCCGTATTCCCTTCAAAAGATTGTATAACTCGTGTCAAATCCTCATCGGACCTTAAAGGAAAACATATACAGAGTATACAGACAGACAGATCCCCATTATGTGAAGATATCTTTGGTTCGAGGAGTGAACGCCATAAAAATTTCGATTTTAGCATAATGGGGAAATAACATTGATTGACATTTTTGACTAGTATCTATTTGACGAAATACTACAACTCTCCGTATATATATAAAATCGAATTATGGACACTTACATTTCTATGGTAGTCCCTTGCGTCGGATTGTAAGGAGCGTCACTGCAAATATCTTCTACGGTTTGCGTCGAAAATAGTTCGCCACAATCAGCCGCATTGAAAAGACTAATTGTGGTTAATGCTGCAGTATCACGTTCTTCATACAAGTCTGGGGAGACGTACAGGTCCATGGTGGAGGATGTGTGACACTGCTGACTGATCAGTATATCATCCATATTCCCTTCAAAAGATTGTATAACACGTGTCAAATCCTCATCGGACCTTAAAGGAAAACATATACAGACAGACAGACAGATCCCATTATGTGAAGATATCTTTGGTTCGATTACCAATTTCGATTTTAGCATGATGGGGAAATAACATTGATTGACATTTTTGACTAGTATCTATTTGACGAAATACTACAACTCTCCGTATATATATAAAATCTAATTATGGACACTTACATTTCTATGGTAGTCCCTTGCGTCGGATTGTAAGGAGCGTCACTGCAAATATCTTCTACGGTTTGCGTCGAAAATAGTTCGCCACAATCAGCCGCATTGAAAAGACTAATTGTGGTTAATGCTGCAGTATCACGTTCTTCATACAAGTCTGGGGAGACGTACAGGTCCATGGTTGATTATTCACTGATGCGAAAATAGCTACTGTTACTCCCAACTGAAAATATCCCCTTTTATATGCACATTCGCCAAGCTCCGCCCAAAAGACCAGATGTTCGTAGTGATTGGCTGCCGATGTAGCTGGGTGGAGCTATGACGTGTACCAATCCGCTATAACGAGACCGGACGAGTAACATATATATAAAATCGAATTATAGGCACTTACATTTCTATGGTAGTCCCTTATATTATATTTTTTACTTACAAATTATTAGTATTGTTTGTTAACATAATTGTTAACTTATTTTATAATAAAGAAATTATATCCTAATTATATTTTAAAAAGAACATTCGGTTTCAACGTTAAGCTGTGGTCTAAGGCGGCGTGGCATGAATAAATACTAAAATAAAATTAAATGTTAAAAATCTTTATTCATACGTTATTAAAAGTTAAAAATCTTTATTAATAAAACAGGATAGAAGCATATGAAAGTCAAGGTAAACTATAGTTGTAAATTATAGTTAGGTTATACGATGTTTTTCGGGCATACTACTGCCTCGGGTTAAATGATCCTGTTATTTTAAATCACGTATTTGAAAGAGTTAATCATTATTGCTACATAGAAAAAATCGTGCATTACGATGTTTTTCGGATATACTACTGCCTCGGGTCAAATGGTCCTGTTATTTTAAATCACGTATTTGAAAGAGTTAATTATTATTGCTACATAGAAAAAATCGTGCATTACGATGTTTTTCGGTATACTACTGCCTCGGGTAAAATGGTCCTGTTATTTTAAATCACGTATTTAACGACACATCGCGCTCATTTCCATTGCTATATATGGCTCTAGGATCGGCCCTGACGAGATGTATTTCGTAGGTTAGGTTAGGTCTCTTACATATAAAAGTCCATGTGGTAGAGTAAGCAACGAACCCCATCGACGAGATGTATTTCTGAACCCATGTTAAACTGGAGGTCTAATTTACGAGCGAGTGCACGTTCTTGTAACGCCGTAGGCGAGAAAGAGTTAATTAGTATTGCTACATAGAAAATCGTGCATTATGATGTTTTTTCGATTATTATTTATTGAACAAAACTCTCGCTCTCTTTCTATATATATATATATATAATATATATATAGAAAGAGTGGTCTGGAAGGAAGTTTACCAATGATTAAATTCTCTTTGCGAGTGACCCGTTGCCCGCGTCGGGCTAACCTTTGGTTAGCTTCCGCCCGAATTGTTCATTCTGACGAAGGTCAAGCTTTTCACTCCACCTTAGACCTACAGTTTAACGTGGATTCCGAACCACGACCCATCAGCAGCCCAGCGTCTTGACCACTAGGCCTCCTAGGGTACCCATTTATCTACCAACCACTTTCTTTATTATGTGGAAGGATGAACAGCTGGGCTTTGCTGCGCGCCGGCTGCCGTCGGGTCTCGAACCCTGGGCCGATGGATTCGTAGTCCGCGACGCTAACCACTACACCACCGAGGCGGTATTTGTCATTACTTACTCGGACTATAGTGGATTTAATTATCCCAGAAGAGTTCCTTGTTCCATGCACGGTCTGTGTGTAGCATATATATATATATATATATATATATATATATATATATGTGTGTACGTTTTTCCCTTGACCTTCGTCAGAATGAACAATTCGGGCGGAAGCTAACCAAAGGTTATCCAAAGGGTATATATATATATATATATATATATATTATTATTATTTCTACAATGAAACGGGGTCGGGCCGAAGAACGGGTGAGAGATCTCCCCCCCAATATATATATATATATATATATATATATATATATCATTATATTTCTATATGACACCATACAAATTACGCGTAAATATTTTCATTGTAGAAGTAATAAGAATGATAAAATTAATATCTGAAGTCAGTGGTGATTTCTGCTCGAATAGCTTGTAGAAGGATAATCCCTCGGCCCGAAAAAGGTCCCTAGAGACCTTTTTCGTTCGAATCGTGTCCCTAGAGACACGATTCGAACTGATTTAGCTTCTGCCTTTCATCGTGTGTGTGCATGAGTTGTTTATTATATATATATATATATATATATATATATATATATATTGTGTGTACGTTTTTCCCACTGTTATTCGTGACTTAAATATTTATAATAAAAATCAAGTGTCTAAAAAAGTTATTTAATAAGCAGAATTTAATTGGATTCATTGTAGAAGTAATTATAATGGCAATATTAATATTTGGAACATTGGGTTACTTATCGAGCTGTCTTTAAGAAAGGTCTCTCGCAAGCAGATTTTCTCCGAAACCAACCTCGCTATAGTGGACTGTGTTTTGGGAAAATCCAACTTTCTTCGTTTCTTTTAATTTCGTTTTTTCATTTTTCTTCGCAGGAATGAGGCTATATGTTTCATAAGTTTTCATCTCGTTTGGTGGAATTGTATCGTAAATTATCGTATTTCGAATTGTATCGTAAATGATCATTTCGTTTCGTTATTCGTGAGGGCTGAATTATGGATAACTATGTTATTTGTTTCGTTCATCTTCAAGTTTAATGAAGCTGGGTAACTTTGTTAATTCTATTATTGCGTAAATTTTTCTAATGTGTTACTGATTAACTATAAATATATATTGTGGTATTTTATATATATATATATAATATATATATATATATATCAGAAGATATTTAAAAGACTGATACAATTATAGTAAACTTATGTCGAAATAGTTTCCCATAAAATTAATTGTTTTCTATTATGGCGTTTTCGAAGGTAAACTATGTTATTTGTTTCTTTAAGTTCAATGGAGTTAATGTTAAATTTGCTTCTAAACTAAAATTAAATGTTATAAAATAAATAATATATATATATATATAGCATAATAATATATATCTAGCAATCCGATCATTGCAAAAAAAACTGGAAAGGTATGCAATTAATAAAGGTGTATTTAAACAGAATTTAATTGGAATAACTATCGTCATATATGTGTTACACGATTAATGGGACACATGGCGCTATCTGGAATACCTTGCGCTATCTGGCAACTCAGCCAGAATAGAGGATTATAAAAGATCGCGAAGCTTGTGAAGAACCATTCCCCCTCGGCTCCGGCCGAGTAAGGAGCTCTGCTCCTTCTATTTCAGGCCCTTTGGTAAACCCCATAGTGGCCTCTTAGGTTAGGGAAACGAAAATAAATTGGGGGAGAACTCCACTCTGTCCTTCAGGTGTCTCTCTCCCTCCTTCAGCTCTCTCTCTCCTGCATGTATCTTCCTCCTTCAGGCGTCTCTCTCTCTCTCTCTCTCTCCTGCATGTTTGCCTCCAGCATGTGTACTCCTGCATGTGTGCGTGTACCTCCAGCATGTGTACCTACTGCATGTGTGCGTATGTGTGTACCTCCAGCATGAGTACTCCTGCATGTGTACCTATCCTCTCTCCTTCAGGCGTCTCTCCCTCCTACAGGCATCTCTCTCTTCTTCAGGCGTCTCTCCCTCCTACAGGCATCTCTCTCTTCTTCAGGCGTCTCTCCCTCCTACAGGCATCTCTCCTCTCTTCTTCAGCTCTCTCTCCTTCAGCTGTCTCTCTCTCTCTCCTTCAGGCGTCTCTGGCTCAGCCAACTGGCTGATTGATTCAGCCAACTGGCTGATTCTGGCTGATTAGGAGCCTATAAAACAACGCCAGCCCGGCTGGAAGTCTTAGTGTGCACTTGCTCCTGCCAGGTGAACACCTCTCCTCCTTTCTCTCCTCCTCCTTCTTTCTCTTGGGGATAACGCCGCCTCCAAGTTTTCCCCCCACCCCCTTTCCCCACCCCCCTTTGCAACAACCCCTCCCCCCTTTGCAACATCCCCCTTTGCAACAACCCCCACCCCCTTTTGCAACAACCCCCACCCCCCTTTGCAACATTACATAATAACCTGCAACATTCCTGCACTCTCCCCTTTTGCGGCTATACTACTGTCGATGGATGGTGGACGGGGATGAATTGAGTTTCTGGGCCAATTCTTCGACAGTTGTTGAACAGTCTTCGTCAAGTGCGGCTAACAGCAGGTCATCATCAAACTCAGCAGGGCGTCCAGAGCGTGCTGCATCTGTCAAACTGCAGTCACCATTCCTAAACTTTTGAAACCATCTTTGACATTTCCTCACATGCAAAATATCGTTGCCATAAACGTCCTGAATGTTTCGCGTTGCTTCAGTAGCACTATTCCCTTTTTTGAACTCGTAAAGCATTATATGCCGGATATGCTCTTCTCATACCGCCATGTTTATGAGGGGTTCACATAAAGCAAAACACACGTCTTCACTGGTCAAGGTCTGTAAAGTATGTAGCGAAACACGATAGATCTCCTCTTAGATATAACCTTCGGGAAATTTATGCTTAAACCGAGTAGGAGTAGTTTAAACTTAATTTATCGTAGAAAACGACATTACTTATGGGATGACCTGATATATATATATATATATATATATATATATAATATATATAACCTTTGGTAACCTTTGGTTAGCTTCCGCCCGAATTGTTCATTCTGACGAAGGTCAAGCTTTTCACTCCACCTTAGACCTACAGTTTAACGTGGAATCCGAACCACACCCCACCAGCAGCCCAGCGTCTTAACCACTAGGCCACCCAGGGTACCCATTTACCTACCAACCACTTTCTTTATTGTGTGGAAGGATGAACAGCTGGGTTTTGCTGCGCGCCGGCTGCTGTCGGGTCTCGAACCCGGGGCCGATGGATTCGTAGTCAGCGACGCTAACCACTACACCACCGAGGCGCATAATATATATATATATAAGCACACCGGACAAAAAAATTAGTCACCCCTAATAGCACCGATAGTAGGAAGTTCAAGGTCACACAGAGGGCGCTGATGTAGCATTGGTAAGTGACAAGTAGCGGTGACGTAGCACACAGGATCAGATCTGTTTCGTGAGGTGGTGAAGAACAAAGTGTGTGTTGGATATAGTCTGCAAAATGGGTCGTGAGGCAGACGTTACTCAGTGGCAAAGAGGAGCCATCGTGTTTGGCAGAGCCCACGGACACAAAATGTCTGAAGTAGCCAATTTGTTGGTGTGTCAACGCGTACTGTCCAGCGAGTTTACAAAGAGTGGTGTAGTTCGCAATCAACTGAAAATCGACGGCGTAACTGTGGCCGGAAAACAATTCTCGACAATAGGGGCCGCCCCATGTTTCTCGTCTAGTAACTGCAAATAGTTTTCAAACCAGAGAACAATTGTTCCAAGAAACAATGAGGTTCTCCAGCGACCAATTTCCGAACGGACATTGCGACGAGAACTGCATGCGATGGACATCTGAGCAGGGTACCACGGAAGAGGCGCTGTTAACAGCAGGTCACAAATTGGCACGTTATAAATGGGCTCAGAGGCACAAAACTGGACTGCGGCAGATGTGGAAACGTGTAAATTTGGTCCGATGAGTCCGTTTTTGTTGTTCTCCAATGATGGGAGGCGACGAGTACATCGCAGGTCCAATGAAGCTTTAATCCTGAATGCGTCGAAGGTGTTGTTCAGGCTGGAGGCGCCAGAGGCGCCGTCACACGTTATTAGGTACATTCTGAGAGGGGTGACTAATTTTTTGTCCGGTGTGCTTATATATATATAAACAACACTACCAACCTGTACCAAAGGTGTAAAAATTTGTGCTAAAAGGCCTCAGGACCTTGGGTTATGCTTCTTATAAAACAAAAAAGGAACACTGCTATTCAGAGTTTACCCACGCATACTTCTAAATTTGTTTTTGTAAAGCGAAGATCCATCTGTTCGTTCTATAAGCACAAGGAGTATTTAACTCTTGACGTGCATTCGTGCGTTATTGCATGCAAAACAGGATACGTTAGCAGCCCTGCACATCAGCTTAAAGTGCGCACGCATGAGCATCTTGGATAAAATTGCCGCAGTGCCCGACATCTGTCCCGATCTCTCCATTCATATATGCAAATTTATGCAGTCAACAATGGTCATCGTTTGAACGTTTTGTTTTTCACTCATTGATATATATATATATATATATATATAATATATTTATTGGGGTTGTTTAACCTCCTTCGCAACATCTAAGGTCATATGACGGAGGGGACCTACAGCTTTACGCGGGATCCAAACCACGGGTCGCTACATAATCTGGGCGCGGAGGACGGTCTCCCATCCAACTACTACCCAGACCCATTGTCGCTTAACTTCGCTGATCTCCGTGAAGCGGTGTTACGACATTGGCCACGACGTAGCCCGATATATATATATTATATATATATCCTCGGTTTGGTTAACCTTGGTTTTGCTTCCGCCGAATTGTTCATTCTGATGAAGGTCAAGCTTATATCTTATACCTACAGTTCAACGTGGAATCTGAACCACGCTCCACCAGCAGCCCAGCGTCTTAACTACTAGGCTACCCAGGGTACCCATTTATCCACCAACCAATTTATTTTTTGTTTATTGTGTGAAAGAATGAACAGGTGGGTTTTGCTGCGCGCCGCCTGCTGTCACCGGGTCTCGATCCTGGGCCGATAGATTCGTAGTCAGCGACGCTAACCACTACATCACCGAGGCGCATACCACATACATATATATATAAAAGATTATTTTAAATCAGTTTTTCATCTTCATTCTGTTTAGTGTTTTAGCTTAGTACTATAATATCATCGAATATGAGTGGGTAAAGGAGTTGAGCGGTGAAGGCGAACCTGGTGATAAAGGAATAAATAAAACTAAATAATATAAATAGAATATAATTAAGCATTACATGTGTGTGACGTCATAATATGAAATTTAGCGGCCATTGCGCTTTAGCGGGCACCATTATAAGATGTGGATAAGGAGAAAGGTGAGAAAGGAAACATAAAACAAATAGACAACAAACAAACAAACGTGATGCACGCGAACGTGCATGGATGGAAGAGCTTGGACGCTGGACGCGTGTGCGATATCATAGTATGAATTTTAGCGGCCACCGAGGCACGGATAACAGCAACGGTGTGCGGGCGACCGGTGTGCTTGGCCGAAACTGAAAGGTCAACCTCGCCAGTTATCTAGCTTAAATGTGGCGGAGCCTAAATGCAACTATGCAAACAGCTACCGTCTGAGGATGGGTCATCCAAGAACTTTCCTCTGAGATTCATCCACATTCTTTGACAACTGAGCAAATATAAGACTTGCCCAGATACGATTAAAGGACCTCATACACAATACAAATTTTTCATTGTAACCCCTAGAATGTAACTATTTCACCCTTATTTGTGAGATTACTATACCAACAAAGAAATAATGATCTTTAATGATCTATTAAGTCACACTTCCTCTCCTATCCACTCTTATCCCGATGATTCCACTATTCATTTCTCCACCCTCTTCACAAGCCGTTCCTCTCAACAGTTACTCCATGATTCCCGTGGAACAGCTATGGTACACCTGACTTCTGATCTTTCTGCCAGCCTTGATTGGACAGAGAAAACTATGGCTTTCATTGCCTCAAAAAAGTTCTTCATCTGTCTATTCATCACAATCTTCCACACCACTATCCTCTTACCTTCAAGAATATACAATTCAATCCTTCCTCTTCTCTTAACATTCTTGGCCTTTTCCTTTTCTCGTGATCTTTCCTGGAAAGATCACATATACTCTTTTTCCGAAACAGCTTCTAAGAGGTTAGGTGTACTGTTTCCCACCATTCAGTTGCTCTTTCTGTACAGGGTCTTGTCCGCCCCTGTATGGAGTACGCTTCTCATGTGTAGGGTGGCTCAACCACACAGCCGTACTTGACCAGGTGGAATCAAAGGCTTTTCGTCTCATCACTTCCCAGTCTCTTCCTGACTGTCTTCAATCCCTCTCTCTTCGGTGCAATGTTGCCTCACTCTCTCTTTACTATCGCTATTATGATGGACACTGCTCTTCTGAACTCTCTAACTGCATGCCGACTCTAACTGTACCCGACTTTTGACACATTCGCATTCCTTTTCTGTTCAACTTTCTAACGCAAGGTTTAATCGGTATTTTCAATCTTTCATCTACTAAACCGGTCAACTCTGGAACAATCTTCCTCAATCTATCTTTCCTCCTGTCTATGACCTCCAATCTTTCAAACGCAGAGTGTCTAGGCATCTCGAAAACCCTGGAACTTGATTTTGGCTCTCTTCTTCTTCTGTGGGAGAGAGGGTCGCTTTTGCGGGCATTCGCCCTTAGCCCCTCCTTTCTGTATAAAAAAGATTGAATGATGTATCTTGTAGACTTTTGCCATGGGGTTTGTGCTTGCACCCGACTTTGAACTGATTTGAACTGATTTGAGCGTGGTTCGGAATCGTGCTAGGAAACAGAGGGTCGTTCTTAATGGTAGTGAATCGGGGTGGTTGGATGTAGGTAGCGGTGTCCCACACGGTTCAGTGTTAGGCCCATTGCTATTCGTAATCTACATTGACGACATAGATGTAGGCTTCACCAGTAACGTGTCAAAATTCGCGGACGATACTAAAATAAGCGGTAAAGTTGTTAACGTGGACGATAGAAATAGGCTCCAAGACGATGTAAATAGGATTATGGAGTGGACGGATAAGTGGCAGATGCAATTTAACGTAGACAAATGTAAAGTTTTGCATGTAGATTCTCGTAACAATAATTACACGTACACGATGGACAATAGACAGCTAGCGAGCGTTGACGAGGAAGTAGATTTAGGCATACGCGTATCTAAGGATTTAAAAGTTAGGAACCTGTGCCTGGAGTTTTGCGCAAAAGCTAATAAGATGCTAGGCTTCATAGCGCGTAATTTCGAATTTAAATCGAAGAATATTATACTGTATTGCTCCTTTACAAGTCCCTAGTCAGGCCTCATTTAGAATACGCCATTCAGTTTTGGTGACCGTATTTGCGTGAGGATATTGATAGGTTGGAAAGGGCTCAGCGTCGCGCCACGAAACTAATTCCGTCATTGCGCAACAAGTCTTACGAAGATAGGATTAAAGAGTTAGACTTGCATTCACTCGAAACTAGGATATTAAGTGGGGAGTTTATTGAAGTTTTCAAAATCGTTAATAAAATCGATAACGTAAATTTTGACAAACTGTTCACTTTCGATAATAGCAATACTCGTAATAACGGATTTAAGTGGCGTGGCAGGCGTTTCATTACGAACATCGCTAAAAACGTTTTTACGTTTAAAGTAATTGATAAATGGAATAATCTTCCCGCGTCCGTTGTGAACTCTACCAGTGTTAATATGTTTAAAAACCGTTTGGATAGGCATTTTAAAAATATTAACGTTGTTTAAAATAATAAAACAATTAGCAACAGGAGCTCTGGGGGTAGTGGTCGAGGATGAGTCTGTTGACGATTAATGCCAACTTGTGACATGCCAGCGTGTGATATGCCAGCAAAAAAACAAAAAGACTAACACGAACTTAGATGTAGCTTGTAGCGTAAACTAACCCACTTTTTGTTATACTATTCCTACTTTTTTTTCTTTTCTTTTCTTATCCTCTCTTTACTTGCATGTCTGTAGTTTGCATAGTATGACAGTGTTTGAGTTAAGACTGTGTTTGCATGGTTTGTAAGCGTTCTTATTTTACTTCTTTTCATCTTTCACCCCTTTCCTATTCTCTTCAATTATTTTTCCGACTTGTCGGCTGTGGCCGGCGGATGATGATGGTGAGTCTTTCTTTCTCTTTTTCTGAATGAATGTTAACTCACGAATGATAGGCTTTGCTAATTACTTAACCCTTTATTCTCTTCTTTTAACCCCCTACTCTCTCCTTTTTTTCGGGCTAACCTTAAAGTGGATCTTAGGGTCTTTGTTAGCCTTAACTTCTGTAGATCTGTAGATATTGAATTTCTTTTACTGGTGTTTCCTCATGTGAGAACGCTGTAATAGACTGTGAAGAGTTAAGCGATGAAACTGCTGAATCAGCTGACAATGGTTTGGTGAAAGAGGATGATAGTGATGGAGAGATCTTACTACTGTCAGATAAACCTCTTGAACTTTAGAGTGTAGATATTGATGCAGCTATTATTTATATGGTATTATCTAACTTTTAGGTGTTGATATTAATTTTCCTCTCTTTGTGGCCAAGGAGTAAACCAATCTGCACGCCTTCAGATTGTCTATAATACTCATTAATTATTAAACATGAAAATAAAATCCTTGACAGAGAATTTAAGTTATTCTTTGGCCCAAACTTGGCCAATGCATTTCTCTGTCATCATGAAGCCAAGTTGGTGAGTGATTGTCCGTCTAGTTTCAAACCCGATTTTTATGGAAGGTATATTGACGACACGTTTATTTTATTCAAATTACCGGATCATGTTCCTCTATTTCTTGATTATATTAACTCCAAACATCCTAACATAGAATTCACTTCCAAAATCGAATCTCAGAATTCTCTGTCCTTTTTGAACATTATAATTACCAAAACCGACTTTTCTTTTGGAACCTCCGCATATCACAAACCCACATTTACTGACCTTACCACCAATTTCTCTTCTTTTATTCACCTGAATTTTAAACGTAATTTGATTTCCACTTTGACAGACAGAGCTATTTTAAGCTCACAAAGAATTATAATTACTTAAATTCCTTCTTCTAAAAAATAATTTTCCCTCTTGATTTATAGAAACTAATCCTACTACTGGAAATATAATTACGGTTCCTAAGAATATCCTTTATTTCTCTTTACCTTATTCAGGATCCTAAAGTTTCAGTATAAAGAATAAACTCTTAAACTTTTGAAAGAATTGTGAATTTGCCACTACACCACCGACAAGTTTGACTATTTCAAGATTACGTGACAAATTTGAACGAGATGGCACTGTGCAAGACTTGTGTAAAGAACATTCAGGGAGACCTCGAACATCGACTTGTGAAGACAATAAAGAAAATGTTCTTCAAATGATCACCAATACGCCGAAAAAATCTGTCAGACAGTGTTCGCGTGAGACCATAATTAGCAAAACAAGTGTACACAGGATACTTAAATCTGCTAAGTTTAAGGCATATGTGCTGCGACTACTGCACGCCATCAACGAGAACCATCCAGACCGGCGAGTTGAATTTTGGGAGTGGTTATGGAAAAACTATACGCGCTCACAACATGGTATCATATGTGGTACATTTATTTCATAATTAAATATAAATTATTAATTAATTGAATTAAATATCTATACAAAATTGCCTCGGGATTGGCGACATAGCCTATTGGGAATGAAATAATTGAATTGCCATACGTACAAAGAACCTGTATGTATGAATCAGCCCCACATAGCAACAAGAAAACCCAATTTATTATTTAGTCTACCAAAAGGTAGTAGACACAACAAAATCATGCTAGTTCGGCAAATAATACACCAGAACCAAGGAACGGCTCTCAGGGCTGTTTATGTTACAGCGAAGCTTTAAAACTGGGAGGATGTCTTTGTCCCCCCTCTAGTTCTGAGTGAATTCCTTATAATAATAAAACCTAATGACGATAAAAGGATAGGCCTATTCCTTCAGGGGTTTATATAGTGACTGCCTATATTAATTACCTTAAGTAAATTCGTCGCGAAACTCGATCGTGGCGGCCCTACACCGAAGATGATCGTAACGCCCTACATCGAAGCAAACAAAGACCCAACAAAAATAAGGTGAGGCAAATTATTTTCATTCTAGTATACTGTACGTCGCGCAAATCCCGACGCTAGAATTACCGTAATCACTTAAATATAAAAAGGTCCTTTAAACACCTACATATTCATAACTCTCTAACGAAAAAGCATAGGGCTTTTGTCGGTAACCCTCCACTGAAGTCTGTTTGGAAATTTCCAACGGATGAGGCACAGGCAATCAACCCATAGCCCTATATAGTTTTTTCAAATGGTGGCCCTGTGAAGGGGAACTAACCCCTAAAATTTACACTGACACACGTAGTGGCTAGGCTTAACTCAGTAGGCCTAACCCTAATTTCAACCGTAACCCCACTATAGTTTTCATATGGTGGCCTAAGCAACTGGGAACCGATTCCTTTACCTTTACACTAATCGAAAACAAAGGCTTGTTCATTTAACAGGCATAACTTATTTTAGGTCCTAAAAATAATAGGCCCGCAACATTAAGCCTATTTAATAGGTCCTACTCTTCAAATTCAAAACTAAGCCTTGTTAATTTAACAGGCTTAACTCATTTGAGGTCCTATAAAAAATAGGCCCAAACATAAGCCTACTTGGTAGGCCCAACAAATAGGCCTATTTAGTAGGCCCACCTAACTTTACCTTACATAATGGGCCTACCTCTTAAAGTAGGCCTTACTCTTTACACTCAAGGCCTATCCTAACTAAAAACACTAAATTTATAATTGAACCTGAGGTGTAGGTTATAAAATTTATTTCAGCAATTTAACTTACTCATAAGACTCATTAACATCACAAAATTCGACTCAGACCTGTAACATCACAAAATTCGACTCAAACCTGTAACATCACAAAATTCGACTCGAACTGTAACATCACAAAATTCGACTCGAACTGTAACATCACAAAATTCGACTCGAACTGTAACATCACAAAATTCGACTCGAACTGTAACATCACAAAGACCTAAAGCAATTGCACGAATTCAAACCTACACCCACCTAACACCTATCCCAACCTATTACCTATTCGAAGTCCTATTTGACATATAGGCCCAACCTATTACCTATTCGAAGTCCTATTTGACATATAGGCCCAACCTATTACCTATTCGAAGTCCTATTTGACATATAGGCCCAACCTATTCTAAGTCCTATTTGACATATAGGCCCAACCTATTACCTATTCGAAGTCCTATTTGACATATAGGCCCAACCTATTCCAAGTCCTATTTGACCAATATAGGCCCAACCTATTCCAATTCCTATTTGACCAATATAGGCCCAACCTATTCCAAGTCCTATTTGACCAATATAGGCCCAACCTATTCCAAATCCTATTTGACATATAGGCACACCAAGTCCTATTGACATATAGGCCCAACCTATTACCTATTCCAAGTCCTATTTAACCTATTCCAAGTCCTATTTGACATATAGGCCCAACCCACCAAGTCCTATTTGACCAATATAGGCCCAACCTATTCCAATTCCTACTTGACATATAGGCATAAAACAGACAAGGCTTGATATAAGGGTCTCAAATGCAACGTTTGAGGATCTTTACTCAGCCAAATTGATTAACCTAACCCAAAACCAAAAAATAAAACCCTATAACAAAACAAAATACACATTTACACACATACGTACGGTACAGTATATAAATATATACATACGACTTCAAACATCCAATTCTTCTTTTAAAAGAAGAATCACAACAGATTTCATCACCAAACACATACACACACACATACACACACACACGTACGGTACAGTATATAAATATATACATACGACTCCAAACATCCAATTCTTCTTTTAAAGGAAGAATCACAACAGATTTCATCAACAGACACATACATTCCTTGCAAACAGATTGGATTCCTTCAAAACCCCAAACCTTCCAGACCTACCTGTAGGATATACAACATTTACTCATTCATAACTACGGGTATTAATTTCATTGGAGTGGTGAATCCAAGTTTTGAAGACCAACTGGATTCGGAGGAGTGATACACACACACACACACACACACACACACACACACACACACACACACACACACACACTACTCTTTCAATGTGTCTCAAACACAACAACCTGTCTAAACATAACCAAGGATCGGAGAGTAAAAGCTTTTATTGCTGCGCTCTGATTCTGTGCACATAATTTTGTGCCAAAAATTATATGGTTAGACAGTGACACGTACAAACAAACTACTCTACTCCAAAGGGCCTTGGCCTACCCTTGGCCATAGCCCAACAAATTCATTAAAGGGCTGATGGCCTACCCTTGGCCATAGCCCAACAAATCATCAAAGGGCTGATGGCCTACCCTTGGCCATAGCCCAACAAATTCATCAAAGGGCTGATGGCCTACCTTGGCCATAGCCCAACAAATTCATCAAAGGGCTGATGGCCTACCCTGGGCCATAGCCCAACAAATCATCAAAGGGCCTTGGCCTACCTTTGGCCATAGCCCAACAAATTCATCAAAGGGTTGATGGCCTACCCTTGGCCATAGCCTAACAAATTCATCAAAGGGTTGATGGCCTACCCTTGGCCATAGCCCAACAAATTCATCAAAGGGCTGATGGCCTACCCTTGGCCATAGCCCAACAAATTCATCAAAGGGCTGATGGCCTACCCTTGGCCATAGCCCAACAAATTCATCAAAGGGCTGATGGCCTACCTTGGCTATAGCCCAACAAATTCATCAAAGGGCCTTGGCCTACCTTGGCCATAGCCCAACAAATTCATCAAAGGGCTGATGGCCTACCTTGGCCATAGCCCAACAAATTCATCAAACGGCTGATGGCCTACCCTTGGCCATAGCCCAACAAATTCATCAAAGGACTGATGGCCTACCCTTGGCCATAGCCCAACATATTCATCTAAGGGCTGATGGCCTACCCTTGGCCATAGCCCAACAAATCATCAAAGGGCCTTGGCCTACCTTGGCCATAGCCCAACAAATTCATCAAAGGGCTGATGGCCTACCCTTGGCCATAGCCCAACATATTCATCAAGGGGCTGATGGTCTCACTTGGCCATAGCCCAACATAAACAACATTGGTCTTGTGGCCTACCTTGGCCAGAGACCAAACAACAAGGGTCTTGTGGCCTCCTTTGGCCAGAGACCAAACAAAAAGGGTCTTGTGGCCTCCCTTGGCCATAGGCCAAACAACACAAAAACAGTACAGGATTCAAAGCCCCAAGCCCTCCAGATCTACCTGTGGAGGAGTAAATTTACTCCACTAAAACTACGGGTATTGACTAGTCTGAAGTGGTAGGAGGTTTGAATACAGTACAAACTCTTTCTAATTCTCCTAAATTAAATGAACAAATAACAAAAGACAACAATGGGAACATTGAACCAAACAATTACACGAAAACACTTGGAATGCTTTGGTTTTTAAAACAGAATTCTGAACACGATGACACTCTTTGCACAAAGAGTTATAACTTAAATCCAAATGCAGATACAAAAAGACAAGTGCTTTCAGAATCATCCAAAATTTTCGACCCCATTGGATTATATTTACCAGCAACCATAAGATCCAAGACCCTTTTGCAAGACTTATGGAAAAAGAAAATTGATTGGGATGAACCACTTTCAGTGGAAGACCAACTTCATTGGAAAAAATTAGCCACACTTGAACAAAGTTCAAGACATCTACGTACCAAGATGTGCTGGCTACAGATTGAAATCGCAAACACTACACATTTTTACAGATGCCAGCTCACAAGCTTACGGGTGTTGTGCCTATTTAACAAGTGAAAATGAAAGTAACTTGGTTTATTCAAAGGCAAAAGTGGCACCCTTAAAACCAAAGAAAACTGTACCACAACTTGAATTATTAGCTGTCTCATTGGGAGTTAAAACAGCAAACTTTCTTTCACAAGTGTATAAAGAAGTTGACATAACAAACATTTACTTAAGAACAGACAGTCAAATTTGTCTAACATGGGTGACCAACACAGAAACAACTTCTTGCAAAAACATATTTGTGAAAACCAGACTAACAGAAATCAAAACTGCAAACACAAACCTTGGTATCAAATTTAGGTACATAAAAACAAAAGAGAATCCTGCAGACTTTTTGACAAGAGGGCTCTCTTACAAGCTGTTGAAAACAAATAAAATCTGGTATGAAGGACCCGAATGGCTAACATGTGAGGATCTTTGGCCAGCCAAAGTAGTTAACCTCACACTCAACTCTACGACAACTGAAAAGATCACTGAGGACAAACCTATATTTGACTACAAATATTATTCAGACATCAACAAACTCTTGAGAATTACAGTCTATTGCTGCAAGTTTGTCAATAGCTACCTTCTTAAACACTGTCCTCAGAAGGCCTTTTCTAACTTAACAGAAACTGCAACAAAATACTGGCTCAAACAGATACAAGCTTCAGAATTTGACAAGGAGTTGAAGTATCTTAGGTCCAGTAGCACATTAAACAAAGGTATTCCTTCACTTGTCATGGATCTAAATCTGTACCTGGATACAGAGGGTCTGATAAGGTGTAAAGGAAGGCTTAACAAGTCAACTTTGACTTACAACTCTAAGCACCCAATTCTTCTTCCAAGGAGAAATCACTTCACAAAACTCATCATCAGGGATACCCACAAACCCTGACAGAGCTGAGAAAGACTTACTGGCTACCAAAGGGTAGAACTGAAACAAACGAAAACACTTGGAATGCTTTGGTTTTTAAAACAGAATTCTGAACACGATGACACTCTTTGCACAAAGAGTTATAACTTAAATCCAAATGCTGATACAAAAAGACAAGTGCTTTCAGAATCATCCAAAATTTTCGACCCCATTGGGTTATATTTACCAGCAACCATAAGATCCAAAACCCTTTTGCAAGACTTATGGAAAAAGAAAATTGATTGGGATGAACCACTTTCAGTGGAAGACCAACTTCATTGGAAAAAATTAGCCACAGACTTGAACAAAGTTCAAGACATCTACGTACCAAGATGTGCTGGCTACAGATTGAAATCTCAAACACTACACATTTTTACAGATGCCAGCACACAAGCTTATGGGTGTTGTGCCTATTTAACAAGTGAAAATGAAAGTAACTTGGTTTATTCAAAGGCAAAAGTGGCACCCTTAAACCAAAAGAAAACTGTACCACAACTTGAATTATTAGCTGTCTCATTGGGAGTTAAAACAGCAGACTTTCTTTCACAAGTGTATAAAGAAGTTGACATAACAAACATTTACTTAAGGACAGACAGTCAAATTTGTCTAACATGGGTGACCAACACAGAAACAACTTCTTGCAAAAACATATTTGTGAAAAACAGACTAACAGAAATCAAAACTGCAAACACAAACCTTGGTATCAAATTTAGGTACATAAAAACAAGAGAGAATCCTGCAGACTTTTTGACAAGAGGGCTCTCTTACAAGCTGTTGAAAACAAATAAAATCTGGTATCAAGGGCCCGAATGGCTAACATGTGAGGATCTTTGGCCAGCCAAAGTAGTTAACCTCACACTCAACTCTACAACAACTGAAAAGATCACTGAGGACAAACCTATATTGACTATCACCTTTATTCAGACCTAAACAAACTCTTGAGAATTACAGTCTATTGCTGCAAGTTTGTCAATAGCTACCTTCTCAAACACTGTCCTCAGAAAGCCTTTTCTAACTTAACAGAAACTGCAACAAAATACTGGCTCAAACAGATACAAGCTTCAGATTTGACAAGGAGTTGAAGTATCTTAGGTCCAGTAGCACATTAAACAAAGGTATTCCTTCACTTGTCATGGATCTAAATCTGTACCTGGATACAGAGGGTCTGATAAGGTGTAAAGGAAGGCTTAACAAGTCAACTTTGACTTACAACTCTAAGCACCCAATTCTCTTCCAAGGAGAAATCACTTCACAAAACTCATCATCAGGGATACCCACAACAAAATACACCACATGGGAGTCCCACAAACCCTGACAGAGCTGAGAAAAACTTACTGGCTACCAAAGGGTAGAACTGAAACAAAGAAAATTTTTAAAACACATGCATTCCTTGTAAACGTATCCATTCACGACCCTTTAAGACCCCAAGCCCTCCAGACCTACCTGTGGAACGAGTAACATTTACTCGGCCATTTGAAACCACGGGTATTGACTACACTGGAGCGGTAAATGTGAGTTTTGGAGACAAAATGGATTCAAAGGAATACAAAGTGTACATTGTACTCTTCACCTGTGCTGCCACACGTGCCATATGTCTAGACATAGTAGAAGATCTGACAGCAGAAGCTTTTATTGCTGCTTTGAGACGATTTTGTGCACACAATTCTGTACCCAAAACTATATGGTCAGACAATGCCACATACTTCAAATCTGGTGAAAAATTATTCATCAGATTTGTGACAATGAAACAGTACAAACTCATTTAACCAAACACAACATAACCTGGAAGTACATTCCTGTTAATACACCATGGTATGGTTCAATTTGGGAAAGAAACATACAAACTGTAAAGAACTGCCTTAAAAAGACTATTGGGACAAAACATCTACAACTTTTTGAACTCATGACTATTCTGTCAGAAATTGAAAATGTTGTCAACAACAGACCATTAACTTATGTGGGAGATGGTATTAATGAGCCAGAACCTCTCACACCAAACCACCTAATTAAGGGAGAAACAGTAAACATGTTACCAGAATCTGAACATAACAGTACAGAGGATCCAGATTGGGAAATAGGACACAAAGAACTCAACACAAAATACAAACATTTGACACAAATCAAGACTCAATTTATAACAAAATGGAGAGAAAATACTTAACAAGTCTCAGAGAAAGACATAAACAATTAACAAAACAAAGTTGGAATGATTCAGTCAAAATTGGGGACATTGTGTTGATACATGACAAGACACCAAGACAACATTGGTCAATGGGAAAAGTCTTGGAACTCAAAACTGGTGAAGACGAAGTTACCAGGGTTGTAAAACTGAAAACAGCAACTGGTGAAACCACCAGAGATATCACATTACTATATCCTTTGGAGTGTGGGGCTAAATTAGAACCATTACCCCAAAGGATGGATCAGGATACTATTGGGGAGGAATCTCTCAATGTGCCTGATGTAACTCAGACTAAACCAGACAGGCCTCAAAGAAAGACTGCTTTGAAAGCCAGACAACTTTTACAAGAAAAAATTAAGACTGGTGACTTATAAAACTTACACAAACTGAGCAAAGTTAAAATGCTTAATAACTTTACTTTAATCCCATAAATTTCCTATACCTAAAGGGAGTCAAACTGATTGACATAACTTTAACTAAACTTGAGAAGGCGAGGCCTCTTGAACTTTCATATTTGAATAGGTCTTGAGTAACCTCTCTCTCCCTAAATTTCTACTTCATTCTTTTCAATCCATTTCACATGGTTTAAAACACAGTTTATCAAAAAATTTGATCTATAACATACAAATTTTTCTCCGGCCCCCCCCAGTATATGGAAAAACTATACGCGCTCACAACATGGTATCATATGTGGTACATTTATTTCATAATTAAATATAAATTATTAATTAATTGAATTAAATATCTATACAAAATTGCCTCGGGATTGGCGACATAGCCTATTGGGAATGAAATAATTGAATTGCCATACGTACAAAGAACCTGTATGTATGAATCAGCCCCACATAGCAACAAGAAAACCCAATTTATTATTTAGTCTACCAAAGGTAGTAGACACAACAAAATCATGCTAGTTCGGCAAATAATACACCAGAACCAAGGAACGGCTCTCAGGGCTGTTTATGTTACAGCGAAGCTTTAAACTGGGAGGATGTCTTTGTCCCCCCTCTAGTTCTGAGTGAATTCCTTATAATAATAAAAACCTAATGACGATAAAAGGATAGGCCTATTCCTTCAGGGTTTATATAGTGACTGCCTATATTAATTACCTTAAGTAAATTCGTCGCGAAACTCGATCGTGGCGGCCCTACACCGAAGATGATCGTAACGCCCTACATCGAAGCAAACAAAGACCCAACAAAAATAAGGTGAGGCAAATTATTTTCATTCTAGTATACTGTACGTCGCGCAAATCCCGACGCTAGAATTACCGTAATCACTTAAATATAAAAAGGTCCTTTAAACACCTACATATTCATAACTCTCTAACGAAAAAGCATAGGGCTTTTGTCGGTAACCCTCCACTGAAGTCTGTTTGGAAATTTCCAACGGATGAGGGCACAGGCAATCAACCCATAGCCCTATATAGTTTTTTCAAAGTGGTTCTCACGCAGATGTCTTGAAGATGAGCACTTTCCTGACACAGTTGTATGGTCTGATGAAGCAACTTTTAAGCTAAACGGAACACTGAATAGGCATAACAGTATTTACTGGGCTTCCGAAAATCCACATATTTCTGTGAAAAGGGCAGTGAACCGACCGGGAGTGACAGCGTGGTGTGGAGTGTCATCCAGAGGATTTGTTGGCCCTCTTTTCTTCTATAGGACAGTCACCGGCCCTGTGTATCTCGACATGCTACGTAAATCAGCCATGCCTACTATCCATCAGCAGTACGGCGAGGATGTTTTCTACTTCAACAAGATGGAGCACCACCTCATTACCATTGCGTTGTTAGGGCATACCTCGATGCCCACTTACCTGGCAGATGGATTGAACGAAGAGGAAGTAAGTAGTTTCCACCTCAATCACCTGATACAAGACCTTTAGATTTTTTTCTGTGGGGTAAATTAAAGCATAAGTGTACGCAAGAAATCCAAATACACTTGAAGAGCTACGACATGAGATTGAAGAGGCTTGCAGAAATATTTCAACGGAAACCTGTAGTACTGTACACATGTATGTAGGTCTGTTTTACGTCGTACTCAGCAGTGCATAAATGCAAGAGGGGGACATTTTGAATATTTTCGCCAATAAACTAGTTTTATTAATATGCTTATTTATTATCTTCCTCAAAGTGATGTTTCAGCTTCACAGTGAACTTTACTGATATCAATATGTGAATAAATAAGGAAGTTATTCAACTTCAAGGAGTGTATGCATTTTTATGGGACACTATATATATATATATATATGATGAATAAACCACGAAGGAAAAAGAAACACAAAGGGGTGCTCAAGCGCTTTCGTCTAATGACATCCTCAGGAACACTTGAGTGTTTCCTGAGGATGTCATTAGACGAAAGCGCTTGAGCACCCCTTTGTGTTTCTTTTTCCTTCGTGGTTTATTCATCTAAATATTTTCACGTGTCACTTTCGTGAAATAATTTTTCATATATATATATTATATATATATATATATATATATATATATATATATATATATATATATATATATATATATACATATATATATACTAAAGTCTACATATTGAAAACAATGCAAAATAATATATATTACAGTATATATATACAAAACTCTATCGTTGTACTTTAACGTCTAACGGTCGAGTAACTTTTCGGCTCACAAAATTTGAATTTTTAGTGACAACGGTTGGAATCTCACCAAGGTATGGTAAATTTATATCTTGTGTTTTAATTTTAAAACATAAATTCCTGTTAGTATATTATTCTGGGTTAGCATATAAAAATTAACTTGCTTGTATTTACACTCGGTTAATGAAGATAAACTGAAACGGAATTTAACTGACATTTCCTCCAAGATGGCGCCACCTAATGCATTGAAATTATTTTCATAAAAAGAAAAAGTCTGATGAAATATATTTTCATCACCTGAGAGCACTTGTTCGACGAAAATATTTTCATCTTGATGAAAATTCCAATCTTACTATACTTTCTGAACAAAGCACCCATACACCTATTCCGAGTACAAGTAGCTCGCAGCATCTTTGCCAAATAGAAGATAAACGTAATAACAAGGCTTCCGTACGTGTCTCATCACCATGGATTACTATGATATTTTGACTTCCTCACGCTTCTCTATAGCGTGGCAGCTCAGAGGTACCCGATCCTACATTTCGATCAAAACGGAGTATAGAGACCTGCAGCCTCTCTGGTCTCGTGAGTGATAATTGCATACCGATTATCTCATCCTTTTTTTATCTCCGACCCTAAGTTACTTTCCAGCATGCCAAATAGAAGAAGAAAAACAAGAAATTCATATTCTACTGGGGCTAACAAAAAAGAAAAAATGAACACCCTAAAACGAACACCCAGCAAGCCACTCCAAACCCCTCAACAGAGGAAGAACACTAACCCACAAGCAATAGCAGATCTAGAGACACCCCCCGAGGTAGCAGCACCTCCAGAGGTATTATTATTATTATTATTATTATTGTAATACTATCTAATTTCAGGTAACTATAATTATTAATATATGTTGTAACTAATAAATATCACTTAAATTTTCTTCATTATTATTATTATCATTATTGTTCTTTACTCATTCAGTTTGAATTACCATTGCTGGTTCTATGTCCGATGTTTATTTCCTTAATGATAATGATGTTATTTGAGAAAATAACCATGAGGTCTTCCCTCCTGACTGACATCACTCGGAATAAAGCACACTAAATTTAGAATTTAAAACTTTCTTTTGAGAATACATTCTAAAGGAAGTTTTCCCTTCTTTTTTGCATCAAAGCTTCTTGTTAGATATAATAACATCTTTTAATGATATTTAACTATTTTAGATTAAAGAAATGGTCTTCAAAGCTTCTTTTTATAGTGATTTGAGACAATAGAAGATAATATTTATATGTATAGAAGAAGTTTGCGGGAAGTGTTCATTTTGTGTGTATAGAAATTCTTTAATTTTTTACAAAAATGCCCCATTTATTCTATATTCTTCAATCCTGATTAACATAGTAAAAAATCATAAATAACTGATATCGCTCAATTTATGTATTAATGTCTTTATCTATTTCGTACTCTTTTTAAATTTTTAGTTCTATGAAATTTCTTTACAAGGAAAATGTGCTCACTGTTTTTATTTATTATTTAATTTTGTTTAATATCTTTTCTTTGCACTCAATTCTACTGCTTTACATTGATTTCTGAATTCTATTTAATGGCAATGGTAGAGTGGCCAGACTTGAAACACGGAGCACACAGACCAGACATTTTAAACGAAAGGGAATTTCGAAATGACGACAGCTTAACTATTCAACTGATTCTTTTAATCAAAGAAGGATAATGACGGAGAGAGACGGCTGAAATGCAGTTACACTGTAACGAACGCAGAGAGAGCACTCGTAATAATTTTTTTACAATTCGTTTAAAACTACATTTTATGATAATAGCAAGTGCAGGACACAGCGTCCTACTTATAATACTAACAAGGCACACTCAAGTGTGCGTGTGTGTGTGTGTGTGTGTCTACCCATCCTTTAAATCCGTATCTGTCATTGCTCGATTCTTTCCCTTGGTTTCATTTAAAATAATCATTATTACATTTCCTATTAAAATTCAACGCATTACAAATGAGAAAGATGCCCATAAAATTTGATCCCTCTGGAGTCGCGGTCCTATAACCGACCTTTCCTTAGTTGAGAATCTCGGAATTCTTTCAGGGGAATATTTACAAAAAGTAAAGAAAATAATGAAAAAAAATACATTCACAAGTAGGTGTATTTCTGACCACATTCCTCCAGAAGCTCAAAGTTCATATGTACACATGTGGACCAGCACGTACGAATTATATGACATTATTTCATCTTATGTGATCTATTTTTATTTTACTAACACTAATTTTCTCTTTATCCTATGTCCTATTCGTTAGACTTGTCTCTGGATATAAGCACTTCTTCTAAAATACATATACAAATATGTATACCTCGGTATAAAAAAGTGTTGTCCTGTAATCTTAATCTATTTTCTCATTCACTTCACTACTCAGAAATGAGCTCTCTTATAAGTTAACCTCCTTCATGCTCATTAAATTGTTAGTTAGCTTTCCTTCATATACTAATTAAGTATAGTTCTTTTCCTTCTCCCTTTTAAATTTTATTGTTCTCTACATGATCTCATTCTCTCAAGTCTCCACTCTCTCCCACATTCTTTCAAATTCAATACGTGTCCATCCCCTTGGGCCGACCGATTTTATAGGTACGAATTTCACTGATAAAGATTCACAATACTGTAGTTATCTCTCAACGGCCTCAACATAAATCCGAATGGTGGTCACTTATCAGTGTTGAATTTTAACATTAGAAGTCTTGCACGATGATCTCAAAGATACATTAACTTCAATTAAAAAGACTTTCATGTAATTACACTCGCAGAAACTTTCATACAGGACCCGCATATGCATCTCTTTCTCTTAGAGTGTTACACATTCTTTTACACTTTCCGCAGAGAAAGAAGAGGAGGCGGCATCCGAATTTACATAAAGAATACCATAGAATTCACAAACATTTACCCAATCTGTACCATAGAACCCCACATCAAAACATGCGCAATAAATCTTATACTTGACAAAATCACTCTCAATATGCTGGCAATATACCGACCACCTAACGGAAACGCAAATAACTATATTAGTACCTTACAGGATCTAATCAGTCATCAATTCCTATAGAACTCGCGTTCTTTCATCCTCGGGGATTTTAATATAAACTTAATGAAAATAGGGGCAGACTGCTTTGCCAAATCATTATGGAATACAATGATCAGCCAAGGATATAAGACCTACGTAAGGATATAAGACCTTATCAAATCTTCTCTCACCGACCACATATGGACAGATATACTGTAGGCGAAGCAAGTTTCGACTTCATTGACAACCCACATGCAGATATAAACACCAAATCTGGAAAGTTTCAGGGAAACTATGGTCTCTGTTTTTAATGAATCCTGCCCCATCATTGACAAAAAATATTCCTACTGTTAGAATCAAAATCTCTGGTTGACTCCTGGTCTAAAGACCCATTAAATAAAAATGTAAAATATACAAAAATGTGAAGGAAGGTCTACCCCGAAAAAGAAGTTTACACTTACTATCGAAACAGACTTAATTCACTAATACTCAAGGCTAAAAGCTAATTCCTATAAACATAAATTCGAAGAATACAAAAGTGACCCCAGGCAACATTGGAACCTCATTAACGAAACGATTACTAAAACCCAACAAAACCCTCTACCGCCGAGAAACTGTGAATAAATAATGAGCCCATTACAGACGGAACAAATATTTTCAACGAGTTTTCACCAAAGTGAGAGCCAATCTCGCCTTTAATATTCCACTCGCTGCTCGGTCTTTCAGTATATATCTAGGTCCCTCTCTCGCGCACACTTTTTTCCTATTGTTTAATACGACACACAATTTAATGACAGCCATAAAACAATTGAAAAATAAAAGTTGTGCGCTGGACACGATCCCAAGCGGAATTTACAAAAAGTGCACGAACTTAATTGCGCCTAAGCTGTCAAAGCACATAAACCTATCCATTCAAAATGGTGTCTTCCCAGACTGCCTAAAAAAGACTAAAGCATGCCCTATTTGTAAATCTGTTACATCACGGACAAGATGATGCATTTCCCACGGGGTATCTCAAGAAAGCATTCTGGCACGTATCCCGTTCCTTCTTTATATAAATAACTTCTGCCGGTCATTAAACAATTCTTCCTGTTACCAGCACGCAGATACTTCAATCATATCCTCTAAAAAAAAGACTTATTACCACTCCAAACAACCATCAACAAAGAACTCAAAAGAATATATGTACGGTTTAACGCCACCAAACTATTCTTAAATTAAAAAAAAAAAGCTAATATGATCATCACAAAAAGAAGTTGGTCTCTTTAAACCTAAACATAAATTCAGTCACTGTTCAACGAATGTAATCAGCCAAAGTTCTGGGAATTACTCTTGATTCAAACTTCTCATTTAAGGAGCACACTAAATCTCTATGCAACAAAGTTTTTTATGCAGAAAGGAGGGGCCAAGGGCAAATGCCCCCAAAAACGCACGCCCCCGCCCCACCACATAGAAGAAGAAGAGAGCCAAAATCAAAGTCCAGGGTTTTCGAGATGCCTGAACACTCTGCCTTTGGAAGATTGGAGGTCATAGACAAGGGAAAAAAGGATTGAAGAAGATGGTTCCAGAGTTGACCGGTTCAGTAGAAATTCAGTGGTTCCCAACCGGTTTTGGCTTATGGCCCCCCTTAGGAACCTTATTTTTTCCCGTGGCCCCCATAAGCATTATTTTCAGTAGGTAATATGCAGATTTAACTCTATTTTACAAAATAACATTTTCCTGTGGCCCCCTTCAAATGTGCCATGGCCCCCAGGGAGCCATATGGCCCCCGGTTGGGAAACACTGCCTGAGTAGATGAAAGATTAAAAATACCGATTAACCTCTTGTGTTTGAGATCTTGACAGAAAAAGGACGAGAATGTGGCGAAAATCTGCTGCTACGTGCTCTCTTTAACGGAGGAGGCATGCAGTTAGAGAGTTCAGAAGAGCAGTGTCCGTTATAACAGCGATAGTAAAGAGAGAGTGAGGCAACATTGCAGCGAAGAGAGAAGGATTGAAGACAGTCAGTAAGATGCGGAAAATTGAGGCGACGAAAAGCCTTTGAATCTATCCCGTCAAGTACGGCTGTGTAGGTTGAACCACCCCACACATAAGAAGCGTACTCCATACACGTGCAGACAAGACCCCTGTACAGAGAGAGCAACTGAGTTGGGGGTGAAGAAATTGCGGAGCCGGTACAGTAAAACTTTGCTCGTTCTAATGCTTTCGGAAGGTACCGTCGCCATCAAACTCCTGACTCTCACTTACCTTATATTTCTGGCCAAAATCGTGCAAAATCTGTTCTTCGATTAGCCAAAAATTCCTTCATCAAATAAAAATGTGAAAACGTATCTAATTATAATTCCATTGATATATATTCTAGCTTAATAATTATGGCAATGTTGAAGTTGGAGGTTGAACTTCCGAAACGTTTAGTCATTTAAATAAATAGTGAAAATGTTGGTTCTTGCAATTGTATTGCTGTTCCTTATAAGAATTCGGTTTCTGAATAATGAATTATTGATATACATGGCCTATCGGAGGGGGGCTAGGAGGGCCATTTGGCCTAGGCCTCAAGCTAAAGGGGGGACCTCAAATTTAGAAACTTTCAGGTTTGAATATAATGTTTTGCAGTGAAAATAATAATTGGGTTTAGCTATGTGCCTCAAAAGCTGGAAGTGGCCCGGGCCTCTCTGGACCTCTGAGAGGGCCTGTATATATATATATATATATATATATATATATATATATATATATATATATATATATATATGTGTGTGTGTGTGTGTGTGTATGTGATGTATGACCCTAAAATATTCTGATTGCTGCGATAAAGCAATTAGAATAATCAAGGTTTTCCGAATGTTTTGGGAATTATGTGACATTTTTATATGATGATAATAATTCATGTACGAGTATTTACAGCACTCACTCAGGTAGTGAAATATAATCATTTTCACAGCTAAATCTATCGCTTTTATTCGTGCATATATTTGGAGTCAATTATTCCAGTGTCTGCTCGGTGTGTAACAATTTTTTTTTTTTTTATTATGAGGAGGCGTTCCATGGGGACTATTATTGAATACAGATTTCGATTTAAAGTTTGAATAAAGTTTTAAAATTTATTTTATTACAAATCTCTGAAACATATCACGAATTTTTATTTGTCTGTAAAGGATTTGCCGAATTAGAATTCGCACTTCGAGTATTTCAGATGATTTATGCATATTGCGCATTTTGCAGGCGCAGTATATTTTTCTGCAGCATAAACTCTGCATGAGAAAACATTCGTGTCGCGATATGTTTAAAATTTGCCATGCAATTTGCCTACATTGTGACTTCGAAGCCAAATTATATTTTGAGAGATTATTTATATACTTTTAAAATATCTTCTCTATGTTAATTTAAAACTATTGGTATTTCACAAACTATTTAATTTCCACGCATTCTAAATATAATTCTCTCTCTCTCTCTCTCTCTCTCTCTCTCTCTCTCTCTCTCTCTCTCTCTCTCTCTGAGCGCGTTTAAGGCTCCTGGGTCAGACCAGCTCCTCCCCAGAGTGTTGCAGGAGGTGCGTGACCAGGTGGCTCCCCACCTGGCTACAGTCTTCAACAAATTGTTGGAGACGAGCCAGTGTGCCTAGTGACTGGAGGGAAGCCAACGTGACCCCTATCTTTAAGAAAGGGGATCACGAAAGTCCAGGGAACTATCGTCCCATTAGTCTCACTTCGGTTGTAGGTAAATTATTAGAGGGGATAATAGCCATAGGATCGTTGACCATTTGGATTCCTACAAGCTGCTTGGGGACTCCCAACATGGGTTTAGACGGCATAGGTCGTGTCTCACCAACTTGCTCGAGTTTTTTCACGTCATGTTGAGTGAGTATGATAAGAGTAGGGCGATTGATATACTTTATCTTGACTTTCAGAAAGCCTTTGATAAGGTACCTCACCGCCGGCTAATGGCGAAAGTGCGCGCGCTGGGTATCGGTGGGGAAGTAGGTAGGTGGATTGAAAACTGGCTGAAGAATAGGTGGCGTAGGGTTGTAATTAGTGTTGCAAAAAAAAACTGTTTTTTTTAAATCGTGTTTTTTTTTACAAAAAAAACGTGTTTTTTATGTTTTTTATGTTTTTTTTTTTTTTTTTTATAAAATTGGTATATAGATATTATCCCTTCTTTATTTTGAAACAAAAGTACACATATGTTGTTCTCATTGTAACATTGATTTCAAGGAGTAACGAAAACAAAAAAGGTTTAAATCCATTTTTCATTATTTTTCCTTTTACTAAAGGTTGACACTGCCCTAAAAAGACTCCAGACACAAGCCCAATTATAAAATCCATTGTAAATTTATATTAATTAACTAAAAAAAATACACTTTCAACATTGTTTTCATCATCATTCATCATTTGAGGAGTCATAGAGAGTCATTCATCATACATTGAGTTTTCAGACTCTGCTTCAGACTCTGAATAGAACATTTCATTCCCTTCATGATCATACTCTCTGCTTGATGATGGCCGTTCTTGTGCTTGGAGAGTTGTCTGGGACATGTTTTGCTTCTGCTGAGCACCTGCTTCAGATTCATGGTCTTGTGGTTCATTGTGATCACCCAAAGCATGGTTATGAGCGATGAAAACTAGCTTAGCTGCTCTATCAGTTGTCAGTCGGTTCCTTTTGACTGAGTGGATCCATGAGTGGCGACTGAAAGAGCGTTCCACAGCTGCACTAGTTGGGGGCAGGTTGAGAATATTTTCTGCAACCTTGGAGAGCTGGGTCGAACCACAAATTCCATTCCACCAGCTTGTTGGATTCGCCTGTGCAGCTGCCTTCCAGACAAAAGGCTTTGCAAAGATATTCTCTTTTGATTGGTAGTCAGCTAACTCTCCCAATGTCTTGCTGTCATCCACAGATGGAACAGCTACAGATATCTCTTGTATGACTTCCATGGCATCCACCTGAAATACAATTTGTAACACATTAAATATAAAATAATATCAAATAATAGATAATGAATGTCTGCAAAATAAGAACATAAATCAATATTCGGTGCTAGTTGTAAAATCAACAACTTACTATTTCTTCTCCAGAGATGTGGCATCCTTTGTAGCGAGGATCAAGAAGATTTGCTGCCAGGTGGATACTTCTAAGAAGAAACTTTCTCTGTTTAGGAATAATTCCCTTAAAACAATCTTCTTCGCTCTTCAGAATTGGGCTCGAGGAGAGATTCTTCTCGAAGGATTGTTGAAGGTCATTAAATATCTTTGGTACAATAGAGAGGTATTTGTTGTCCCCTTCTACTGCAGTGATAGCATCAGAAACCGGCTTTAACAACTTCAAAGATCCATCCAGTTTATCCCAGAAGACTTCAGTATATATACACTAGTATATATACACAACAGAATTAGCTAATATAAAAAAAACAAAAAAAAACGTTGTTTTTTTTTGTTGGTGTTTTTTTTATAAAAAAAACTCCTTGTTTTTTTTGGGTTGCAACACTAGACTTGTAATTAAAGGGGTTAGTTCGGGTTGGGCCTCGGTCACTAGTGGGGTTCCTCAGCGTTCCGTTTTGGGGCCACTGTTGTTTATCATTTACATAAATGATATCGACGGTGGCATCGTCAGTCGGAATGCCAAATTCGCTGATGACATCAAGCTTGGGGCTAATGTTGGGACGGACCCGAAGCGATCGAGCAACTGCGTGCGGACCAAGGTAGGATAGGAAAGTGGTCCGAAAAATGGCAAATGCCGTTTAACTTGGGTAAATGCAAGGTGATGCACATTGGCTACGCCAATCCCAAGTCGGACTACTCGATGTTAGGAAGTAATATCGAGGCCACTGATTTGGAAAAGGACTTGGGTGTGCTAATTAGCAGCGACCTTAAGTTTACGAAACAGTGGAAAAGGTGGAAAAGAAAGCCCAGAAGCTGTTGGGTTATATCAGGAGGCAATTTCGATTTCGGAACAAGGAGATTGTGCTCTCTCTGTACAATTCCCTGGTTCAGCCACACCTGGAGTATGCTGTGCAGTTCTGGTCGCCCACCCTCAGGAAAGATATTGATAGGCTGGAGCGAGTCCAAGAGAGGGCCACCAAGTTAATCCCTTCCGTTAAGCAAATGGGCTACAATCGACGCTTACGCGCCCCGAACTTGTTTTCGCTGGAAACTCGGAGGCTGCGCGGTCAACTCATCGAGGTTTTCAAGGTCTTACGCGGATTCAACGATGTCGATTTTAGAAGCATGTTTAGTTTAAATGATAACCCAACTCGCAACAATGGTTGGAAGTTGGATTTGAAACGGTTTAGGACTAGTGTGTGTGGGAATTACTTTACTATAAGATCTGTGACACGTGGAACAGGTTACCTTCAGAATTTATGAACAGTTCCTGTGGATCATTTCAAGAAAAGGTTAGACCAAATCTTGCACACTATTTGAGGGTGAAGAAAATTTTCCCTTGCACCATTGCCATTGGTACCTCCTCGGTATGGACCGCAAGGCCTTTTGAGGAACTTCTTTTCCTGGTTAACATAAACTTAGTTTACGAATTTCAGATGATAATAGCCTTTTAGTTAAATACCAAAATGAAAATAATCACTTGTAGACTTAAATATGGCGAAAATGGTAATTTCTTACACAAATTCTTTTGAGTGACACATTTTTTAAACGTTTATTAGCCACGATCCTCATAATTTAATTTTAAAGGAGAATTCCAATGCATCACACTTTTTAACTAATTTACAGTAATTTTATATAAAATTTTCAAGGTCAAGAAGTGCTTTAAAAATTATTTCGGAAATAAGAGTTCGGAAGCCAGATGTACGGTGCTCCAATAAACCTTAGCCCCCCCAGCCCATGGCCTAAACCATTAGAGGTACAGTAAAACTAAACATACCTTACAAAAGAGAATTTAATCCTGCATTTAATGAGAAACAATTAAAACTTGGTGTTCCCGCCATTGGTTTCCAAGACAGCCTGAATTCGCTTTGGGTAGCTTGCCAAAAGTGACGTGAATAGATCTTGATCGTTACGCAAATTTGCTAAAACAGTTTCAATGTGTTGCGTCATTGTATCCTTCGAAAATCGATTTGCTGCAGGTCCTTGAAACAAGAGACATTCAACCTTGTCCTTTATAACTTATCCAATATGTTCACAGACGTTCAGGTCAGGAGAATTTCCTGGCCATTCTTCATTTCCAAAGAAATCGATCTCACGGTTCCGCAACAACTGTTGAGTGGCTAATGCCTTAAAGCAGGGGCCCTTATCGTGCAGAAGTGTGACCTGATCGACATCCATAACATTGTTTGGGTTTCTTGAAAAGGAATGACATGCTGGGATAGAATAATATCACGAAAATACTGTCCATCCCAACTCTGACCATTTGGCTTCAGCACCCACATGAGCTTCTTTGCAGTGAACAAAACAAACACACCAACACAGTTTGGACTTTTTAATAATTCGCGATAATGTTCATTGTCATCGATTTCATCTGGTGTTGTGGCCCACACTCGATCATTTTGGTAGTTACGTGTTACGTAAACAAAAAATTCATCGGAGACAGCTAAATGCATGAAATCATCCACATCCCAATCTTCAAGATAATGGGCAAACCACATTCTGTCATCGATGTTAAGTTGAGTTTTTCTTGGCTTTGGAAGTTCATGCCAAGGCTTTAAACCTTGCCTATGACGGTACAGTCGAATGATCTCACCACTAACGATCTTTCGTCTCAACACTTCGATCTCTCTAGAAAGTTTAGCACAGCTGTTTTTCCGCTTACGCGTACCGCTTTCAATGATGTCCTTTGTTTCCTGAGAGAGTGGCAAATTTGGGCGCCCAGATTTGGTTGTATCCATTTCACATTCATCCAAAGTTTTATTCCAATTTCTTTTGACGAAGTCCTCACTTCTTCGCAACTTTTTGCAACCCATGAACGTGTTATAAAGGTGGCTCCAGCATCACGAGCTTCCAGAAATGTTATTGCTCGTATGCGATCTATCACACGTTGCCTCTCCGAATCACCAATTAATTGAGAAGCCATTATATTATCACTTCATCAGCTACAGTAATTTTAATACCTGCAATAAATAAAGAATTTTATATATTTTATAATCACTAAAAACTATTTCGATATAAGTAAACATGTAAGCTGCAAATGGGGGCTAAGGTTTTTTGGAACCCCTTAGTATAATTTTTGGAAAAACATTGGTTTCAATCTTCGGCGATGGCATGATAACATTTGTTCTATTTCACGTTCGATGTTCTTGGAGTCGAGTGTTTATTACACTGAAAAAGTCTTTTCACTTCTTATTTTAACATTTTGTCCTTTTATTCTTTCAATATTTCAATATTTATTTTGAGTGAAGGAGGATCCCATGAGAGTTCAAAAACTCTCATTCAGAGTTTTAGAAATTTTTGAAAATTCAATATATACAGTGTGTATATATATATTATATATATATATATATATATATATGTGTGTGTGTGGGGGGGGGGCTAAGGTTAAAAATAATTTTTAAATTTTTTATTTAAAAACAATAAATTGCTTATTAGACTTTTAATAGATCATACAACCACTATTTTTTTTGTAAGTTAAGTTAGGTTAGGTTAGGTTAAGTAAGTTAGGTTCGAGTAATTACCTTAGAACGTTTGCTTTCCCATGCTTATTAGAAGATTTCTAAAATTATTCGTTCCGCACTAACTATTCCTTTCTCGCTACATATACTCATCGACGCTATTTCCATTGCATCCATTTCAGTCTATATGCATCACATAATCCATTGTTAATACTTAACTTTTTTTTCAAATTTCTAGTTCTACAAAGGTCTTTTGCAATTCGTTAATTAAATTATCTTTTTTATCGCATAATTTTGTGACATGTATAAAATTTGTCACATTTTCAAACGACACATTGACATCTTCCATAATAACAATTAACTAGCCTCGGCCTTGCGAATTGGAATGCATATCCACTACGCTAAAGCGAGATGAAAATCTAGTGACTCTATAGGCTACACCAACTAGTCCCATGTTTAACTATTATTTATAGATTTATTTACAATTTTTATTTAATAAAACCACTTATTCATGGCATAAAAGGCTATTTGGAATTTATTGATGATTTTGTTTTTTAAAATAAAGTAAAAACATTGTCTGCTATTATTAATTTTCACCATATATACGATATATATACACACACAGGGGTTTGAAAAGTCAACTGTTAACTTAAATGATTTCTCATGTAGATTCTGTATACTGAGTTCCATTATATTTATTATTTATATTAAACTCCCTTTTCAAATATTCTTTTGTGTCAGAGGAAGAGACATTTAAATCACACTGTCCAATATAAATATCAGTTCTTTTACAAGCGTTTTTAAAGTTAAGATTTTTTTTCTAATTTTCTTTTACCTTTGATGGCATTGGCCTTATTCCTCCATTTGTGTTGAACCAGTGTAAACCCACCCTCATCAATCCTCCCATTTAATTTTCTTCCTCTCTGATCTTTCATGTTGTATTTCTTCCAACATCCACCTTGTTATGATCGTTTATTTTAGTTTCATGTGGAAAATCTCCTTTCCTTATATTATCTTATATTTTTTGCTTTTACGTTGTTGGTTAACATCCCTTAAACAATGATATCCGTCCTCACTGTTACCATTCATGGAGTGTTTTGTGCATTCACATATCTACTCTTAAAATTATTCAGTCTTACTAGATCCATAATTCTGTCCATCCGGGATATTACTAGCTTTAATTTGAGACAATGCAGGTGCAGATGGTTCCACAGAGACACGGCCTGGCATGTCAAATAATTCAGTCCCATTCATAAGCTCATCTGGGAAAACATTTTCCTCATCACCGATATAGGAAAGGGGAGGAGCATTTGGTACCATTCGAGCTTTATTACTATCTCCATCAGGTTCCGAGAAATCGTCGTCTCCACGCACAGACAAAAGAGTCAGAGAGAAGAACAAACTCTTTTCTCACAGTGTTTTTGAATAACACTATCAATTTCCCCATTTCAGTTGTAAAATTATTAAGTCTTTCATTAACTCCGTTTCACTGAGTCGGGCTACGTCGTAGCCAATGTCGTAACACCGCTTCCCGTTAATCAGCGAAGTTAAGCGACATTGGGTCGGATAGTAGTTGATTGGAGACCGTCCGCCGCGTCCAGACTATGTAGCGACCCGTGGTTCAGATTCCACGTAAAGCTGTAGGTCCCCTCCGTCATATGACCTTAGATGTTGCGAAGGAGGTTAAACAAAACCAATAATTAATTAATTAATTCACTGAGTCTATTCTGTTCTTTAATTGTTCGAAATCAATACTTATGTTCGTGTTTAGGTTTAATACTTCATTGTTTTAAGCTAACCAGTGTCTTCTTACTAAAGCTTCCATCATTAAGTAATGAATTATCAAGCTAAGGCATTTCTCTAATACGTGTAATTTCATTTTTCAAATAATTTAACACAATCAACTGTACATCAAATCCTGTTGTGGGTGGAAGCCAATTGAAAGAATCCGCTACAAACGTTGGCAGAACAATATTATTTCCGTCACATTTATGAAGAAGATCCATAATACTTTGTATTTCAGCGCGAAGCCAATCATCTCCTTTTCTCTACTTCACATTTCATGAAGTAGTTCTGAAAGGAGCTGTTTAGCTTTTTTTAACCCTCGTCATGCCGTAGTAAGCCATATAAATTTTAACAATATCACAGACATTATTAATTTTTATTTCTGTAGATGCATAACACAGTAAGTTATTTACCTTTAGGTTAAGGTCATCCCAGTGGCGGTCCTAGCTTACATGACGCCCTGGGCGAACCTCACCTTCAGCGCCCCCCCCCCCTGTTCGCCAACACACACACATTCGAATCCCCCCAAAATAAAGGACAGACATAACTCTTTCACAAATAACTTTTTATTGGACTAATTGTTGGAACTTCAGAACCAAAACAAAGACTCAAATTTCTGAATTTTACAAATCCTTCATCACGTAAATAGAATAACTCACTTAAGAGAATGTAATTATGATACTATGAACAGGAAAAATACAAATTAAATTGCACAACTGCCATAAATAAACTAGAGAATCAAATTTCTAAATTGTACAAATGCTCTATCACATAAATAGAATAAGACACTTAAGAGAGGGTAATTATTATGCTACACTTTGAACAAGAAACAAAATAAATTGCACCACAACACAACTGCCATCTAAAGCCTGACTCTTCTTACCTTCCTTGATGCAAAGTCATTGATCTTTTATTATTTATTTTATTTTATTTTTTATTTTTATTTATTTCTTTATTTATTTATTCTTATTTTTTATTTTTTTTGCAGGCGCTCATGCCGCCCCTCCACAAATGCCGCCCTGTGCGGCTGCCCATATTGCCCATATGAGGAACCGCCACTGGGTCATCCACATGGTATCATTCCACTCGCTGTCGTTACCATTTCATTCCGCACCCAAGAGTGGAAAAACAGAGAGTGAGAATTTCAAAGGAGGCATTTTCAAATTAGTCTATTCCCAATTCATGCCATTCGCATTCTCATCCACGGCTTCCTCACTTTGGTTTAGGTTAAGTTAATTTAGGTTAGGTTAGGTTACGACAGGTCAGATTTGGTTAGGTTAGGTTAGATTAGATTAAATTAAGTTAGGTCAGGAAATACCCTTTCTATTTGGCGCCTTTACTGCGAATGGAAATGGAGTGACATTGTTTTTCAGATCAAGAAACACTGTTCTCAAATGTGGAATTTTCACTTTTGTGCATTTATATTTACGGACCGTGGATGGAAATGGGAATGACATTGAGTGGGAAGTAATTCCCCATACTTATTTATTCCCTTTAATAGTATGGGTGCAAACAAGGAGAAGGGGTGTCAGTACCAGGCACTGGCACTCTGTAGGGAAAAGAGGACAAGTAGTCTGAGAAGCAAAATTTTTAATCTCTGTTAATCCATTTTAATCACCTAGGGACCCTTTAAACCGTTAATGACTTCATAATGAGGCAATGTTTTTACGTTAAAAAAAAAATATATATATATACAGTACATAGGAAATAATAATAATGATAATAATGATAATAATAATAATAATATGCCAAATAATAATAATAAAGTTTAGGGGACACTGACGTAGCCGCATAAAAATATATAAATAATAAATAATAATAATAATAATATAAAGTTTAGGGGACACCGACGCAATTGCATCAAAATATAGATAATAATATTATAAAGTTCAGGAGACACCGACGCAGTTGCATAATAATAATATGCAAAATAATATATATAAATAATAATAGTAACATAAGTTTAGGGAACATCGCCGTAGCCGCATAAAAATATGTAAATACTGTATATAAATAATAATAGTAATATGAAAAATAATAATAATAATAATATAAAGTTAAGGGATACTGACGTAGTCGCATAATAATAATAATAATGATAATAATAATAAAAATAATAATAATAATAATAAAGTTTGTTTACACTTCGTGGGGAATGAACGCTTTGTTTCTCTCCCTGCATTAATATCAACATGAGAAGGGAATAATTTCTCGGCGGCTTATTCTATTTACATCCGAAGGGTGTAATGTATCAGTAAGTCCGTGCATATAAATCATAAAGTAAAATTAATTGAATGTAAAAAAGTGCAATATAGTTTACACAAATTATCACAAGTTAAAATATATAGTATTCACTCGAAATACGGTAGACATCTGAGAAAAGTTTGGAACAAGGCAGGAAAAAAGATCATAAAATCCAAACCCTCGTGACGGACTCCCAGCTAAATAAAATTTTGTGTGTGTGTGTGTGTACTACGGTAACAGATAACAAGGCCTGGGGGGGGGGGAAGATGACCAAAATGTCCCGAAGCAAGACGGTATGGATGAAAGAGACAAATGAAAATATAACACGGAAAGAAGACACTATTGTAAAAGACAGAAAAGAAACGAGTACAATCTGTGATATGGTAAAACTACCAAACGAAGATAATGATAAAAAGACAAAAAACTAAAAACATAGAAAATAAAAATACAAGAACCCAAAACGTAGAAAATATCATTTGCAAATATTATGCGAAAGGGCATTGCAGAGACCGGGATGGGCAATGCATCTCTGCACATCCCACTTTATGTAACTTTCATTAAAAAAAAAATGGATATTATAAGTTTGAAAAAACTGCAAGTTCCACCACCTTAGTATCTGCAAAACCTATGCAAGATATGGGAGAGGCGAATACGGGCAAAAATGCCGTTACCACCACCCTCAAAGGAACACGACAGTTGAGCACTCAAAAGTCAAAACCGGCAACAAACAGGGCTACCATTTTTTTTTTTCAGATGTAGTCAACACAATTCAACTACTAAATACCACTCAACAAATACAAAGACAATTGACAAATACGAAGATCCGAGAGCCGTACAGAATAAATACAGAAAGAAATTACATGCTATATCGGGAGGACAACAAGTATCGAAACAGATAAAGAAAGGAAAATTCTCAGAGGATCACAGGGCAACAAAACTTGCACCACCATTGGAAAACGAATCTGAACTGCGTAAAGGAAAAACGAAAACGGAAAAATAAAAATAATCCTAGCCAACATTCAGGGCCTTAAACCAAACCATTCCCTGAACAAAGTCACAAACCTGAAAGGACTCATGCAAGGAAAAAATCCCAGACTTTACATGCCTCACGAAAACCCATCTAAAGGGCTGCCAGGTGAACTGTGAAAACTGTTGCGTATTTCATGAAATAAGCAAAATATTGCTTATTTCATGAAATTGGCAGTCCGTTTGCCAAATTCATGAAATAAGCAAAGTTATTGTTTATTTTACAGAGTGTGCAATTTCGCTCTGCCAATTTCATAAAATAGGCAGAGGAAAAACTGAGAGTTCATCTGTCAGTTGCAAACTACGTATATTTAAAGCAAAATATAAGGGGTTCCAAAAAACCTTAGCCCCCCCATTTGCAGCTTACATGTTTACTTATATCGAAATAGTTTTTAGTGATTATAAAAATATATAAAATTCTTTATTTATTGCAGGTATTAAAATTACTCAAGCTGATAAAGTGATAATATAATGATTTCTCAATTAATTGGTGATTCGGAGAGGCAACGTGTGATAGATCGCATACGAGCAATAACATTTCGGGAAGCTCGTGATGCTGGAGCCACCTTTATAACACGTTCATGGGTTGCTAAAAAGTTGCGAAGAAGTGAGGACTTCGTCAAAAGAAATTGGAATAAAACTTTGGATGAATGTGAAATGGATACAACCAAATCTGGACGCCCAAATTTGCCACTTTCTCAGGAAACAAAGGACATCATTGAAAGCGGTACGCGTAAGCGGAAAAACAGCTGTGCTAAACTTTCTAGAGAGATCGAAGTGTTGAGAGGAAAGATCGTTAGTGGTGAGATCATTCGACTGTAACGTCATAGGCAAGGTTTAAAGCATTGGCATGAACTTCCAAAGCCAAGAAAAACTCAACTTAACATCGATGACAGAATGTGGTTTGCCCATTATCTTGAAGATTGGGATGTAGATGATTTCATGCATTTAGCTGTCTCCGATGAATTTTTTGTTTACGTAACACGTCGGCCTAACTACCAAAATGATCGAGTGTGGGCCACAACACCAGATGAAATCGATGACAATGAACATTATCGCGAATTATTAAAAAGTCCAGATTGTGTTGGTGTGTTTGTTTTGTTCACTGCAAAGAAGCTTATGTGGGTGCTGAAGCCAAATGGTCAGAGTTGGGATGGACAGTATTTTCGTGATATTATTCTATCCCAGCATGTCATTCCTTTTCTAAGAAACCCAAACAATGTTATGGATGTCGATCAGGTCACACTTCTGCACGATAAGGCCTCTGCTTTAAGGCATTAGCCACTCAACAGTTGTTGCGGAACCGTGAGATCGATTTCTTTGGAAATGAAGAATGGCCAAGAAATTCTCCTGACCTGAACGTCTGTGAACATATTGGATCAGTTATAAAGGACAAGGTTGAATGTCTCTTGTTTCAAGAACCTGCAGCAAATCGATTTTCGAAGGATACAATGACGCAACACATTGAAACTGTTTTAGCAAATTTGCGTAACGGTCAAGATCTATTCACGTCACTTTTGGCAAGCTACCCAAAGCGAATTGAGGCTGTCTTGGAAGCCAATGGCGGGAACACCAAGTTTTAATTGTTTCTCATTAAATGCAGAATTAAATTCTCTTTTGTAAGGTATGTTTAGTTTTACTGTACCTCTAATGGTTTAGGCCATGGGTGGGGAGCTATGGTTTATTGGAGCCCCGTACTTAAAGCAGAATATACAGGCAAGTACCTAACCTATTTTGATGCGTTTTTGCACGTATGGCGTGGGTGGCACGAGCTATTATCAAGGTTTCCAGTTTTTAGACAGGAACATCTTTCGGTCAGACAGCTGTAGGTCAATCAGGATGGTTTGTGGGCGCAGTCGCGGCGCTTCCGTTGGTGACGGCTACACAGAAGCGCACGGCATCATTCACCGGTGGTCACTAAACTCTACATTCATAGTAGCAATTGGTCAGCTTGCTGTTTTTAAGCATAAATATATATACAGTTATATAAGCATTTTAGCTCTCACACTGAGGTTGGAGATTTTGACTCCCGATGGTGTAATATCACTGCTATGCTTAAGACAGTGTTGTAACAGTGGGTCAGCGTGCTATATTACATCAGGTGATCATCTTTTAAAATGGCGGCCGCTAAAGTTCATAATATGACATCACACACACACACCCACACACACACACATATATATATATTATATATATATATATATATATATATATAAATTCCAGTTTAGGTTAGGATATTATACTCTAAATTCGGTTTTTTATTTTGGGCGGAGGTGGTACCCCTCCCCCATGCTTGGCGCTTGGCACTGTCACTCCCCCCCCCCCGCTGCGGCTGTATGAAAGATATGGAAACCACCTGGAGTCGGCTGTAAAACTGTTTTGTCCCCCTCTTTTCCTTGTAACTCTCTCATATATATATATATATATATATATATATATATATATATATATATATATATAACGGAATGCATATGATGTATTTTCTTATAAAGTTTGTGTGTTTCCGGAAAATCCGACAAAAACGTAAGAATTCTAGAAGGGAAGAAATATTGCCTTTTTCATATACAGACAAATAAGGAAGAAAATGTGTCTCTTTCATATATTTTCTAAGGATTTTAAGGATTTATGCTTTCAGTTTTACTTCTATTTTTAGTTGTTTGCTTGTACAACCTCTCCTCTAAACAACGTGGAGGTCATTCACGTTTTCCGTATACCATTTCTCTCTCAATACGCCAGAAAATGTTATTCATATGCTTTATTGTTCAAAATACAGTATAAAGAGAATAAAAGAAAAAAAAATTTTCAGTAAGGACATAGAATTTTAATCCTAAAAGACTACGTACTGTGGGGCCGCACAGTGTGACTAGTGTGACGTCTACATAACCCCATAATGAAAATTACATTTATAGGTTCAATTAAAGAATTTATTGTTACTAAATAATAATAAAAATTAAACTGCGTACAATAAAAGACATCATTTCCAGAAAAACAAATGTATTTTTTTTGTAATAAGCCACGCTGGCTTCCTAGAGTTAAATACCACACCTTAAGAGGCACCACTCATATATATATATATATGAGGCAATGAAAGTTATCTTTCATGTCAGTAATTATTTACGTACAATTTATAAAAATAGGGTTTTGACATTTATATACAGTAATTCCGATTCATTATTATGTTTCCGACCAAACAAATTTAGAAGGGACATACTGGACTGTACTTATCCGTCCATTAATCCGTTCGTCGCACTTTTGTGTCTGAACCACTGAACATAAATTGATGAAATTTTACACATATATAGATCATCACAAGAAGAAATGTCAAGAGAAGAATCAGGTTCTTGCATCAACGGTCAAGGTCATAAATAGAGGTCAAAGTTCAAATGGAGTGTTTTCGTGTCCGGTCTGTAACTTTCGAACCGCTCAACGTAATTTCACAAATAGGGGTGAAAGGTCAAATGGAGTTCCATAACTTTTGAGCCTCTTTACATAAATTGATGAAACTTCACACATATATGGATAATCATAAGACGATGCGTTATGAGCGAGATTCAGGTCCTTGTACTGAAGGTAAATCTCACATAAATTAGTGGAACTTCATACACGTATGTTTTATCACAAGGAGATGTGTCGCAGTCAAGAATCAGGTGATTGAATTGAAGGCCAAGGTCACAAATTGGTGTCAAAGATCAAATGAAGGTCCACGCCATAACTTTTGAACCATTCAACATAAACTGATGAACTTCGTACACATATGTATCACCAAAAGACGATGTGTCGCGAGGAATCAGGTCCTCCCACCAACGGTCAAGGTCAAATTGATGTTCCGACAGATACTTGTTGAAAATGAAATAAAAATTAAAAATAAAATTAAAAAATAAAAATATGGGTGTCTCAGCCTCAGTGCTACCTAACTATATATATATATATATATATATATATATATATATATATATATATATATATATATATATATATATTACAGTTCAAGGAATATCTCCATCAGAATCAGAGGTCCTCAGCTCAGTATAACAAGGAACAGTATTAGCTCCACTACTCTTCATAGTCATGCTAACTGAACTGACATAGATGAGGACGTTAACAGAGACAGCACAGTAACATCCTTTGCCGATGACACAAAGATCAGTAGAACTATAAGAAACCAAGAGGATATAGGATTTCTACAAACAGACATGAACAGAATCTACAAGTGGACGGAATACAACAATATGAAGTTTAACACTGAGAAATTTCGACTGTTAGGTACAGGAAAAGGGAGAACCTAAAATCCAGGGAATACTACAGTATACTCCAAATGGACAGGAAATTCAGAGAAATTCTAAAGCAAAAGATTTAGGAGTTGTAATGACTGATGATGCGAAATTTGAAACACAAAATAAGATAGCAGTCCTTATGAGATACCATATATGATACTCAAGAATCTTCCTCTGTCGGGACGACGGTTTCTTTTAGATTTTTATAATTCTGTCTGGACCAAGGGTGTATTCCCTAAACAGTAGAGCCGGGCACTTATGTTGATGTTTCCTTTGTTAAGTCTCTCTAATTACCGTCCAATCTCACTTACTTTTGCTGCGTGTAAGATTATGTAAAGAATTATCTACGTCCGACTTAACTGGTTTTTGGAGAAGTCTCGTTTCTTTCATGCGTCCCAATCGGGGTTTCGCGAGAGTCGTAGTACTAGTGATAATTTAATTTATCTGGAGACTGCGGTTCGTGATGCCTTCCTTCGGAAACAGGAGTTGGTGACAGTGTTCTTTAATTTGGAAGAGGGGTATGTCACTACTTGGAGATATGGCAGCTTACACTTTAACAAGCTGGCCTTCGGGTTAGACTGTTTACATTCTTCGGAAATTTTCTTGCCAATCGTCGTTTCCAGGTACGTGATGAGCATGTGATTTCCTCACACCGATCTCAGCTTCAGAGGATCCCGCAGGGGAGTGTCTCGAGTTGCATTCTTTTTAATGTGGCAATTAACTCTACCGCAGTGTCTGCCGGGGGGGGGTATTTCATCGTCAATATATGTAGATAACTTTTTTATATGTATAGTGGCCCAACGGTAGGCCTACTATGATATGTAAAATAAAATTAAATGATATTGGGTCACCAGTTTGACCTTTCAGCCAAACAAACAATATTTAATGAGATAGAAATGACTTTGTGGTTTTTCGTTTAATTAGAAAAATAAAATAATTATTTGTTCACAGTGATTAAGAATTATGTATACGGTAATTGTGCAATATTACAGTGACTGATTATTATTAACAATAAGAAGTGGTTTTATACAGTATAAGAGTTAAATGCTACAATAGTGACAAGAAACAATAACTTAGGTAATGAAATATACGGTACTGTACACTACAATAATGAGTAAGTAAGAAAACAACAACTAGGTAATAAAGTACGATAAAGGACTCACAGCAATAAGTAATTATATAAGTAAGTAAATAAATGAATGAGCAAAATAACAAAGTGATACAAAATATGATATTGGTACAATATTGGTATTGCGGTCGTGACGGGGAGTTAGATTGAACGGTATTGAGGACACTTTGAAGAGGACCTACTCGATTAGACAGAGTTTGTAGACATTATAAGTGTCGAAAACGAATAGCCTATCACGACATAACAAAACACTGTAGGCCCAATGCCGGTGGCCTTGGAGAGCCTTACAGACCTGCGATTTTGACGAAGGTGTCTCTGAAGAAGGGAAGGACCTACAGGCGTAAACTGCGTGACGAGATCTTGTTGTAAGGAAATGAAGCTTCGCCGATCGAATTGTGGTGAAGGATGAGTGAGGCTAGGGCCACAAGGATAATGCCAGTAGGAATCTTGCAGAAGTAATGCTGCTTCCAGCGGGAAGAAATTGTAGGTCGCCTCAATTGATGATTTACTTTGTGTATGCTCGAATGGATGATTAACTTCGTGTATGCTTGACTGATGTTTGAAGGACGGCAGCCGGCTGAGATCGAGTGGCGTTACTGACAAAGGAGCAGAGAGCGAGATGTGACGTGCGAGAAGAGAGCAAGTGAAGGCGATCTGAAGTGGACTGGCACTTTTATAGGCTCGGTAACGTTAGTCCCAGGAGACGCTTAAATTTTGGGGGCATTTCAAGAAACGAAAAAAAATAAAAATAACGTTCCTTTGTGGGCTGTTTCTTGCCCACGTGTGGAATTTTCCTTTAGGCCTCTTCAAGTGAGGAAGGCGAGAAAAAGGAATTTTTCACTGAGTTCCTACATATGTTATGCATCCTCTCGCCTTCCCTCTATAGAACGACAGTTACAGAAGGAATGAATTGTGTCGCTGATTGGGCAGATCGCATGGGTTTTCGGTTCCTCCGCCCCCTCCTTTACGTCTTGGCGGCGAAGACATTTCTTTTCCCGATGAATATAAATATTGAGGTGTTGTGTTTGATCCTCGTTTGTCAGGAATACCTCATCTTAGAGAGTCAGAACCAAGTGTATGAGGAAGCTGGATATCCTCAGCACCCTGTCTCATAGAAGTGGGGCTCTGACAGAGTTGACTTGATGCGTTTATATAAGTCACTCATCCTAACGGTCTTATTATACGGGTGCGAAGTTACGTCGTCTGCTGCTCCGACAGCATTGAAAATGCTAGATACTGTTCATCACACAACTTTACGTTTGTGTGCTAGTGCTTTTCGTACTTCTCCAGTCGAAAGCCTCTATGCGGAGGCAGTAATTCAGCTTTTTACAGTTGTTCCCTGGATTTAAGTAAGGCATACGATAGAGTGAAAAACAATATTTTATTTAAAAACTAGAGGGCCAGAAAGCTCCTTTGTACCTACTGAACATGTTGAAATTTTGGTATACCTGCCAGTCTTTTACAGTTAGGTGGGTAATGTATTTGTCTAATTGTTTTGATTTTTCTTGCGGAATGAGGCAAGGCTCATTGCTCTCTCCTCTGCTGTTTAATGTGTATACTGATAACTTAATTGTTTCACTTAATGAGGCAAAGATTGGACATTATATAGGCTAGATAATATCAGGATAAATAACTTAGTCTTTGTCATGATATGGTATTAATAAATCCTTCTGTTAAAGGTTTGGATTGTCTTCTAAAAATTTGTGAGTTATATTTCCACAACCATGGTATTCTTTTTAATGTTACCAAAACTAAGGTTATGCAAATCAATCCTAAAAGCACTAATTACTCAAATGATATTAGTTTCAAAATGAGAGGTGGAATAATAAAGGAAATACAAGAATTTAAGCATCTGGTCCAAATTATCACCAGTTCCTTAAGTGACAACTCGGTCATAAGAAAATAATATCAAAGTTTCTGTGCTAAAACAAACATGACTATAAGGAACTGCCAATTCTATACAAGTTAAAGACACTGTCTTTCGTACCTTCTGACCGCAACTCTGGGTAAATTATAAAAAATGGTTCAAAATCCAACATAAGTTACCCAAGTTGCTCAGTTTCGCAAATGTTTGTTAACCAAAATGTCCCAAACCTCCCAGAGGTAAGAACTGTTTAGTTCAGTCTAATGCAAAAAAAAACTTAACCAACGTAATTAACGAACCCATTCAACAGGCCTACCATATGTCATCTAAGCCATAGAGTTCATAGTATAAAAACATTTGTCTGTAGATCCACTTCACTTCAACATTGCTATTTTTTTTCATTGTTTATATTCCTATTTTTGCCATTTTTTATTATTTTATTTATTTTTTCGTTCCAGTTTGTATTATTATTATTAACTGCCACATGGACTATTGGTCTACCAATAAACTTTTTCAGTTTCCTTCATTTTTATAATATTCCAAAGATAACTTTATCAGGATAAATCCATAAAAATTATCCTAGTGGAAGAAATCCACAGAAACCTACACATTATCCTAAAACTGAGTAACAATTTTAGGAAGTCTTAATATCACATGGAGATTGTCCATAGTACAGTAAATTTAGAATATATTTTTCATCAATAGTCTATTTAAGCGTTTCATAATATTTGAGTTAAAGAATTTAATGGTAATTATCCTAGTGCTTACTAGATGAAACAATTTTATAGATTCCAGATTGAGCTGTTTGACTGTTTTGCCAATATTATGAAATATTAGGTTAGGTTATTATACTCTATATTCATAATAGCATTGGGACTATGGCAGCCCCTTTTTTTATTTTTTTTATTTTATTTTTTATATTTTATTTTTCAATTTAGGCTAGGTTAGGTTAGGTAAGGTTAGGTTAGGTTACTGTACGCTATACTCAATTTTTTATGTTTAGGTAAAGTTACGTTACTTTATATTCAATTTTCTACTTTTTTGGTGGGAATGGTAGCTCCCACTACCCCACACCCACACCCGCACCGCCTTTCACCAAACGTACCCATACTACTCATCTAAATTGGGTCATAGGTCACACTAAATAGTCCTATATACTAAATAATATATGTAAGCCACATCTATTTATTATACAAATGCTGTTTTACATTTTTCTATTTATCTGATAAAATAACATCAGAATTAACTTGGAATTTTTTATAAATATTTCTGGAAAACATTACATCAAAAAATGATGTGTATTTATATTTTAAATTCCAATATTATTTCTTAATTTCCCGTAACTGAGGATGTGAATTTATTCGAAAAAAAAATCCTTGAAATAACGGGAAAAAATCGATATAAATTGGCCTCTTGTCGTTTGTCGTTGAAAAGAAAAGGCAGAAGGAAATAAAAGTGACTGTAGACAAGTAAAAAACGACTTAAACGCCAATTAGAAGAAGACTTTCTAATAGAACATTACGAAAAAGTTCCCATTTTGAAAGCAAGAAATGAAAAGCAAAGAGAAATTGGAACGCATGTAAAGAAAATGCGATGTGTTGATTACCTGAAAATAGTTCATCGTTTCTCTAATTAAAATTCTATAAAAAATATAAGCAAATATTTACAAACTAAACTTTGTTTCCCATTTACGAACTAAGCTTTGTTTCCCATATGTATTCATGTTCAATGAAGCTTTCTGAAAATAATAAACTCTAATCGTATTTATATGTCTATTCTCACAAGGTTGAAAGCTTTCTATAACATAGCATAACGCATCGTAAATTAACCAAACTTAACTGAATCTAATTAACCTCGGTCATCGTAACCTTAACTTAACCCTAACCTAGGTAAATCTAACGGAGTCGACGTTATGCAACCATATTTTAGACAGTTACGAGTATATTCAGTATATTTGATAAACGTTGACTTTATTTCGTGTTCCCACAGTAATAATTTCAAAATGTCCTAAAACTAGAATAGTTACTGTTTCAAACCGAACATCGCTTTGGCATGAGACATCCAAATCCAGTTATTAGGAAACCAAATTATACGGTGATTGTGTGATTGTCTTCAGTACTGTAAATACCCCAACCATTGAAACAGCTTCGACCACAAAACCAAATTCAAACTCGTAAAAACAAATCCTTCAAAGCAAAATGAATTGAAAGACAAACTCCTTCAATCTTATGAGTGTTAATTCTCTCCTCTCTTCTTCTGCATGTGCAACCTTATCTGCATACTTTTATTGCATCCGTTTTATATGAAAATAATAATAGTGACGTACCTGACTTTTCAAATCTTATACACGTTATAATATTAAATGTAGTTAATATGTTTCTGGATAAGATATAGGTGACGCATGTTAAGTATTTTATTAAAAATAGTTATTGCATTTCTCTATTATGATGTTCAGTCCTGAAAATATCAATTCGTGAGACATTTTGCATTTTATAGCAGAGAGGAGTCATTTCGATGAGATATTTTTCATTTATAAAAGCTATTTGTGAATATATTTAAAGAATCGCTTAAAAATAGTTAAATGTCGTAATAACTTGCTGAGAAATTATTTTACTGGCTTTAACGGAAGATAAAAATAAAATTGTAAATATACAGGGCGTTCGCAATAAAAATTCCTGTATGCTACTACTAAATATCGTATTATATAGGGTGTCCCCCGAAAGAGCTAACACAATGATTTTCGTGACCTTTCAAAAACAGAGAACGATAGATGAATTCCGTGTGCGCCATTCAAAAGATGAGGAAAATCTTTAGAATATTCATTTCCATACACAACTTGCTACAACCAATATTAATAGAGATATTGGCGTTTATCACCATGCCTGGAGCGCAGCGCTATTGATAATAATATACATATATAGCGCTCGTATACACAAAAATCGACATCGTTATTTTCAAACGCCGATGTTTTTATTAATATTGGTTGTAGCCAGTTAAGCATGGAAATGAATATCGTAGAGAATTTCCTCCTCTTTTGAATGCCGCACACGGAATTCATCTCTCGTTCTTTGTTTTTGAGATGTCACGAAAATCATTGTGTTAGCTTTTTCGGGGGACACCCTGTATAATACGGTATTTAGTAGTAGTATACAAGAATTTTTAATTATAAATTTTTTTATGCAGGAAGTATTGACCAAGGGTATATCCCTCCCCCCCCCACCCCATAAAGGAAGAAGAGAGTCAAAATCAAGGTCCAAAAGGTTTTCGAGATGTACATAATAGTTTCCAACGAATGGAATTTCAGTGATTCTTTTTATTTAAGTAATATTGTATAATAACTAATGCAATGATCTCCGTATATTTACGGCAATGAAAAGAGCACAATGAATGCATATTGGGCAAAATTTATTACGAAATAAGAGTACAATATTTATAAATGTTAATAAATTATTATTACTATCATCATCATCATCATCATCATCATCATCCTCATCTTTAGATTTTTATACGTTGAAATTGTGCCTGATTGGTTTGTAACTCATGAAAATGAAAGGCACTAATATCAAATGCATCTTATAAGAGTATCTTTTAAAAAAAAATATATATATGTGTGTGTGTGTGTGTGTGTGTGTGTGTGTGTGTGTGTGTGTGTGTGTTTGGTACTTTGTGGGAAATGAACGATGTGTCCTTTCTCTGTTTTAACATCAAAATAACAAGTGAATATCAGTTCGGCACTTAATTCTATTTGCACTATAGTGTTTATAAAGAAATATTTTGTTCATCGATGCATTCTGTTTTATATAATACACAGTGGCGGTCATAAGTATTTGTACATAGAAATAATTCAGTTATATTCGTCCTTATTTTTTGTACCATGTAGAGGATAGTAATAAAAAGTTTACCGTTCGTTTGGAAAATTTTAACAAATGAAAAAATTAGTTTAACTCCAACGTATAAAGTAAAACATCAAAGAATTTGAGGAAAATAAAAAAAAAAGTTAAATTGCAAAACTTTTCGTACATTTATTTGCAAAATTATTTACTACTTTGTGTGGCCATATTAGGCTTGAAGAATTTAAAAAATTTTCAGTAGTTAGCTGTTTATTGATTATTGGATTGATTGATTATTGGATCGTCATGGTAAAGAGCTGTCTACAGATCTTAAGAGATCCGTTAATGCTTCACACGGGGTCTAGAAAGAGTTATAGGAAGATAGGAAAAGAACTTCGAATTCCATTTACGACGGTTGCTGCAGTTATAAAGAAATAGAAATGCTTTGCAACAATCAAAACTCTACCAAGGTGTGGATGACTTTGCAAGATTTCAGAACAGCCAGACGGATTGAAAGATTGGTTGCTGCGAATCCACGAGTGATTGCGGGTGATATTTGTCAAACATTAAGACTGCCTAAGATCGATGTCCATCCCTCTACTGCACGTCGTACATTGAGAAAGAATGGTATGCATGGAAGAGTTGCACGAAGAAAACCTCTTCTACAAAAAGCGCACAAAGAAGCTCGTTTAAAGTACTCGAAGGATCATCAAAATGATAAATTTGCATTCTGGAAGAAAATTCTCTGGAAGACGAGACCAAAATTAAATTATTCGGGAAAAACGAGCAATTGTATGTTTGACGTAAACAAATACTGCATTCGGGGAAAAAAAACATTCTTCCTGCGGTTAAACATGACAGTGGTAGTTTGCTTCTTTAAGGGGCCTTTAGTGCTTCTGGTCCAGGAAAGCTTGTTTTCATCAATGGAATCTTGAATTCGAAGAAATATCAGAAAATTTTAGGAGAAAATATATTGCCTTTAGTTCGAGAGTTGTGAATGGGCCGCAATTCGGTACTGCAACAGGAAAATGAGCCAAAACATAAAAGTAAGAACACCATGAAATGACTTCAATAAAAGAATTTTAAGCTTCTCGAGTGGCTCAGTCAAAGATCAGATCTCAATTTAATTGAGAATTTATGGTTTGATTTGGAAAAAGCTGTCCGCAAGAAAAGCCCTTCGAATCCATATGAATTGTAACAATATTCTTTAGAAGAATGGGCTAAAATTTCTACTGAGTGATATCGAAACCTCGTAGAAAAGTACCCAAAACGAATCACTGAATTCATTCAAGCAAAAGGTGAACACACAAACTATTAAATAATTTTGTAAGTAAATGTACGAAAACTTTTGCATTTTAACGTTTTTTTTATTTTCCTCAAATTCTTTGATGTTTTTCATTATATTTTGGGGTTAAACTAATTTTTTTGTTTGGTAAGTTTTTCGAAACGAACGGTAAACTTTTTATAACTTCCCTATGCATGGGACAAAAGTTAAGGACGAATATAACTGAAATACAGGGTGATTCAAAAGTCAGGTTACATAGGGATATACTGTATTATGTAATGATACAGGGGAATAGTCACATCATATGTTCGATATGGCCACCGTTAACGGAAATGCACTTGTGCAGCCAGCTAGGAATATCACATCAATGCGCTCCTCCTTCGATAACATCTCATAACTCATTTACCTGCAAAGAAACAGAAAAGCCCTATCTAACCTGACTTTTGAATCACCCTGTATTTCTCTATAGGAATACTTATGAGCTCCACTGTATATACAGTATATATACTGTACATATATAATTCAACAAAGTAAATGCCACTCAGAGTAATTAAAAATTTGAACAAGAACTGAGGAAATATAAACAGATCATAAACCACGATACGACTCAGATCTCGAAGGGAAAGGAATGAGACTATTTGCGAGAACAGCCAAAAATAGCAGAAGGAAGGAAAATGGCTAATACGAATAAGCAGAGTGAATGTAAAAAATGCTCTAAAATCAAGAAAGTGAAGAAGAATAAAATACGTCTAAAGGAATATGCTATTACCTAAGTCTGCAACTCTGAAAATAAGATTGACAAAACCATTGGTCTCAGATGTATACTGTGCAGTGCATTTAAACACTATGTGAGGACAGAAAAGAGGATGAACAGAACAAATAATAAATTAGTGGTTTATACGGAACTGGATAATGCTGAAAAAGAAGAAGAGATATAAAAATTTAGGTGAAGAAAGAATTAAAGTTAATTCAGCAATAACGTAAATGGGATACAGAACAATGAGGAAAACGTAACAAAGGGAAGTGGAGAAGAACACTTGGACAGAGAAATACCACAACTACAAGAAAGCAGTGTCATGGATGAAAACAAAATCATACTAAAGATTAAACAATCATTCGGTAGGGATGAAGGAGTACAAGATCAAAAGAAAGAGATTGAATAACAAATCATGTAAAGGAAAATCAATAAATAAACCCAATAGATAAATCAATGAATAAATAAACCGCAAAGAGGGGTTATATGTGAATACTATAAAACAGGATCGTACAAACATGGCTCCAGATGTTTAACCATCTTAAGAAATGTTTCAACATTATGAATAAGAGAACTTACCGATATGGAGCAAACTGCTACTACTTACACCCTTCTATGTGCAAATAGTAAATCAAAGAGACTAAACAACACAGTCGAAATTCTTATTTTAGAAGCAAAAGAATTAAACCTAATCATTACAAACGTGTACACACCACCAAATACCACAATAAATGATTCAAATTTATTACAGACGAAATAAAAATCACATTAAAATCATTTAGAACTCCAGCACCAAATACGTTAATTTGTAAATATTTTTAACCTCCATTCAGAACATGGAAGAAAAATGTTGACTATTTATGTTGAGATTTTCCATTGCAACATTACAAAAGACAACAGAATTTAGGCAATAATGATATAAGATATTATTGAAAATTATGTACTTACCGAGCAAATTTGTGAAATGACTCGTAATAACGTAATCGATATACAAATAAAGTTAGAAATCAGAAGACTTAAAACTCGTCCTAGAGAGACAGGAGGAATATTTGAAGGATTAAATATCAGTCCAAAGGAAGTAGATAGGGCAAGTATAAATGCAAAATTAAAGGAAGTACATGGGGAATTGCTACTTCGTTAAAAAACAGAAGAAATACGACTTATAGTAGACAACGAAACTAAAGCTATATTGCTGAAATATGTTTTAAAAAGACAAAACAGAAAATGCAGCAAACCCGAGGGAAAAATCAGAACGTTATTCAAACAATGGAAACAAACTGTCAAAAATATCTACATATGCAAAATGGACGTCAGGAGAATGAATCTAGAAAACGTATGCGAAATAGAAAGGACCTAAAACAAGGCAAATGTTGAGGGAACAAAGCAGATAACATACAGTAAAAACAACCCAAAATATTTTTACACCTTTGCGAAATGGAAAAGGAAATGTAAAGAAAATATTGGTTCCCCCTTAAAGATGGAGCAAGCACGAGGTGAAAGTAGAAAATACGGTTAAATTCTTTCACATAAGTACAAATCAGTCAAGAACATGTACGGACACGAATTTATTAACTGATTTTGAATTCGGAAGAGGTAACATAATTAAGGCATTATCAAAAATACGACACAAAGCTATGCTAGGCAATATCAAAGGAAGGTGACATAGAAAAACTACAAACTGTAACACTATTCAGGTGGTCGGAAGATAAAATATGAAGTTCAACGAAGAAAAATTCCACCTCATAAGATATGGTAAAACAAAGAGCTATGGGATGAAGTGTACAAAATGTTACAATACAAACAGATAACATCAAACTGACAAGTTATGGATCTTGGAGTAATAATGTCATCGGATGCAAAATTCAGAGAACACTAAAACATTAAAATTACAATAGCTAGAAAAATAATGGGAATTATCTAGAGGAACTTTCCACAGCAAAAAGCAAACATCGTGCTAAAATTATGGAAGCGTTTCGTCCTACCAGTAAGTGAGTATTGCTCAGTACTCACAAGCCCATACAGAAAACGAGACAATACAAGCATAGAAGCTATACAAAGGGCTTTTACGTCTAAGATACAGGAAACGAAAGATGAAGACTTAAACCTCTACTCCTTGGAAAATATTATACATATGGAAAATACCGGAAGAAATGAAGTAAAGACAAACTGAAATGAGAGAACAGGTAAATTCTGTCCTATTTCAACTACGGCGGGACAGGGAGCTATGGAAAAGAAGATAGAAAATACTGTACTCTCAGAATACGAAGTCCAAAACTTCTAACGTTCTGCCATAAGAATTGAGGAACCTCCAGCACACCAACCTAAATACCTTCAAAAACCATCCAGATAGGTTCCTGTATGAAGTCCCTGTCCAACCATGCGTAGCTGGTTATGGAAACAGGATGAAAGTAGAAAGCAACTCTCTCCTTCACCAATCCCTCAAATGAAGAGCGAGATGCTGCAGAGCGGTCGAACACAGTTCGATCCTGAAGTTGTCCAAATCTAACAAAAGTGAAAACAAGTACAGTAGTATATATTGCACAGAGGGTTCATAAAAGTAAATAACCCTACGATGATTGCACTCAAGAACAAATGGCAAAGCTTATCAATAGAATGCCGGAACGTGTGGAAAATGCAAGTGAAAAATGCAAAGAGTACACTTCCAGGCATTAAAGACAACTTCTTGGTGACCTCTGAGCATATATTTGGTGCACTTTCGGTCTATCAAGTGTATTCTTTACGTACATTATACCCAGAGTACGTTTAGTTCCTTTTTTCCATTCGGATCTAAGAGAGACAGAGGAGACAGTTTTTGGAGTGCAGTACTTAGTTATCCGTGATTGAGGGGCGGTCCATGATCACGGATAACCCGATTTCACGATTAACTCAGTATATCCTGCCGGTGGGTGGGTGGTTCAATCGCTGCTGCCCGCCACCACTGACTGGCCTCCCACCTCGAGTGTCACCACACAGTATTATTTGATTAGAGTATAATATACAATTAAGTAGTTCTGCACATAAATGAATTGCTGCGCTGAGATTTTACATAAAACATTACTTAATTAGTGTACATCTAATAAATAGACTTTTCTCTCTCTCTCTCTTGATATATGTACGTACAGTATATATATATATATATATATATATATATATATATATATATATAATATATATATATATAAAATGGAAACTAATGAATGCTCAAATATGATTTTTGTATATAGGAAAATGTAGCAATATTATTATTATTATTATTATTATTAATAATACCAGTCCCTCTTTATCAGTAACAGTAATGCTCCACTCCATTATATCATTCGGTGGCACAGGTATACCAAATTCCAGCATGAGTATTTGAAGTAGCCGAAAAACTCTAAATGATCTTAGAGAATTCCCTCGTGATGGCAAAAGTTATAAGGAAGCGATTTGAAAAGCAGGAGTCCTTTAACCCTTTAAGGACTAAAGGTACAAATTGCTAACGTTTCAAATACACGCATTCATAACTTAACCCTACAAAAAATTCAGGGCTTAAGGAGTGTTTTAACATTTTATTTTAGACGTGGTTCGGATTCAACGTTAAACTGTAGGTCTAAGGTGGAGTGACACGCTTGAGCTTCGCCGGGATGAATAATCGGGGGGGTGCTAAACAAAGGTTGCCGATAAAGTACAACTTTTTTAATGCATGAAGGACGGGCCAGGGGTAATGATGTAGTAAGTTTTAGGAGATGTTGCATAGTTTTTATATGAAGTTTAACACTGATAAAATTCAACTGTTACGGTACGGAAAAGGGGAGGATCTAAAATTCCATGGAATAGAAAAGAACATCCCCGATGATTCGGGTGTACCTGAGAGATGGAGAGTAAAATAAGTCAATTCACTACTTCACCAGGCCAACTAGATCTATTGTAGTGGTATTCCCCGTTAAACTGTAGGTCTAGGACGGGGTGAAAAGTTTGATCTTCGACGGAATGAGCATTTCTGTAGTAAATGCTAAATATTATTTTCACAAGGTGATTCCGTTATTCTCGGTAAACCGTCTTATTCCGCTCCCGAGTGATATTTTGTACGGTTAGGCTGTTTAAAATTTTTTTATTCTGAAATTAGATTTTATTGTGTTAAGGAGTGTTTTAACATTTTATTTTAGACGTGGTTCGGATTCAGCGTTAAACTGTAGGTCTAAGGTGGAGTGTCACGCTTGACCTTCATTAGAATGAACAATTTGGATAGGTCCGGGTTTGTATATTATTATTTTTTTATTATATATATACTCCTCGTTCGTAGTTCTTATGCTATTATTATTTTTTATTGCATATATTCCTTCGCTTGTATAGGAATGTATATTTATTTTGAATATTCCGTGAAATTGGATCCAATAATTTGACTAAATAAACAGAGTGATGTAATGGTGTTTTATTTAATTCTTTTGGATGTGTATATAAACGTTGTTATTATTATTATTTAAGTATACCAAATGGCTGGTTAGGCCTTCTAAGTCAACTGGCGGGTTATGCCAACTGGCGGTTTAAGTCAGCTGACGGGGACAAACGCACACAAATGCACGTACACCTCCGACTAGGCTTATGCCAATCCACTAATTCGTCTAAATAAACTGAGTGATGTGGTGGTGTTTTATTTAATTCTTTTGGTTGTGTATATATAAACGTTATTATTATTATTTAAATATACCAAATGGCTGGTTAGGCCTTCTAAGTCAACTGGCGGGTTAAGCCAGCTGACGGATTATGCCAACCCAATAATTCATATAAATAAAGAGAGTGATGTGGTGGTGTTTTATTTAATTCTTTTGGTTGTATATATAAACGTATTATTATTATTTAATTACACCAAATGGCTGGTTAGGCTTTCTAAGCCAACTGACGGATTATGCCAACTGGCGGAGAGCCTGAATATATGCTTTAATTAAATAAATAGGGCAATCTGTCAACTTAGCCTTCTAAGCCAACTGGCGGATTAAACCAGAATATATGCTTTAATTAAATAAATAGCGCAAACTGGCAACTCAGCCAGATACGCCAACTGGCGGATTAGGAACATATTAAGGCAACGGCCGCTCGGCTGAAATCTTAATATGCACTTGGCTCCTGCCAGGCGAACACCCCTCTTCCTTTCTCTCCTTCTCCTCTCTCTTTCCCTTGGGGGATAACTCCTTTGTGGCATAACCCCTTTGCAACATATTGTAACATTGATCAATATTGCATTGTAACATTGCAACATTCTTGCACTCGTCCATTTTGCGGGCATACTACTGGCCTCTCGGACTCGCGACGCTTCATATGAATACTGTATATTTGTGACCGCCTCAAATGAAATCCTGGCCACGGTCCTGACCAGTTTGGAACCTAATTCTGAGGGAAACCTATCCTGAACCTATTTTGATATTAACACATAAGCAGTCAATTTAAAATTTTAATGTCCTGCTGAACTTTACTGCTTACAGTGTACTGCTTCGCTTTTTAAGTTGATTTATACCTGGTTAGGCTGCGTTAGATTGGGTTATATTATGCCCCGGTTAGCCTACGCTAGGTTGGGTTATATTACACCCGGTCGAGCTATGTTAGGATAGGTTAGGTTAGGCTAAGTTAGACTAGGTTAGGCTATGTTATGTCCCGGTTAGTCTAGGCTAGGTTAGGTTATATTACGCCCGGCTAGGCTATGCTAGGTTAGGTTAGGTTATGCTAGGTCCGGTTAGGTGACCCAGTCTCTAGGTCTGGCTTGGTGAAGGACGAGTTGCTCTCTTGCATTCTCCGCCGCACATAGCCAGGTACATCTGTCTCATCTGGCACAGTCCTGTGCCAGGAGTCTAGTCTTCTCTTGAAGACTTCAACTTTAACCCCTCAGGCTTCCTGAAGCCCTTAGGAAGCTGTTAGGCTGCCCAGTTAGGCTGCACTAGGTTATATTATGTCGCGGTTAGGCTACGCTAGGTTAGGTTATATTACGTCCCGGTTAGGATATGCTAAGTTAGGGTACGCTAGGTTAGGTTATATCGTCCCGGTTAGGCTACGCTAGGTTAGGCTATATTACGCCCGGTTAAGCTATGCTAGGTTAGGTTGCGCTAAAGTATATTATATTTCGCTATTGGGGGCTGCTTTGTATGCATCAGTTTATATATATATATATATATATATATATATATATATATATATGTGTGCGTGTGTGTGTGTTAATAATAATAATAATAATACAAAAGTTAGGATAATTGTATGGATCATTTGGATTGAGCTCTGCGTCTGTCCTTTGTCTGATGCACGCCCTTTAAGTTGATTTATACCCGGTTAGGCTGGGTTAGGTTAGGTTATATTATGTCCCGGTTAGGCTACGCTAAGTTAGGTTATATTACGCCCGGTTAGGCTATGCTAGGTTAGGCTAAGTTAGGCTAGGTTAAGTTAGGCTATATTATGTCCCGGTTAGTCTACGCTAGGTTAGGATATATTACGCCCGGTTAGGCTATGCTAGGTTAGGTTAGGTTATGCTAGGGCCGGTTAGGTGACCCAGTCTCTAGGCCTGGCTTGATGGAGGAGAGAGTTGCTCTCTTGTGCTCTCCACCGCACATAGCCAGGTACATCTGGCTCATCTGGTACCGTCCTGTGCCAGGAGTCTAGTCTTCTCTTGAAGACTTCAACTTTAACCCCTTAGGCTTCCTGAGGCCCTTAACCCTTTGAGGACCACGGGACATATGTGTCCCAGCGAAATAATAATATAAATTGTACAATGATGCAACGTTTCTACAAATACATCTAAATGTTTATATACGTATCGTTTAGTTGTTGGAAAATTAACCCCAAAAGGGGTCATTTAAGTGACTATAGTTACTAACATATCTAATTGTGAATACCAATAACACCTAAACGTTTAAGTTCAAAGAAACGTATACCGGTCGTCAAAGAGTTAAGAAGCTGGTTAGGCTGCCCGGTTAGGCTGCGCTGGGTTATATTATGTCGCGGTTAGGCTACGCTAGGTTAGGTTATATTACTCTCGGTTAGGTTATGCTAAGTTAGGCTATATTATGTCTCGGTTAGTCTACGCTAGGTTAGGTTATATTACGCCCGGTTAGGCTATGCTAGGTTAGGTTAGGTTATGCTAGGGCCGGTTAGGTGACCCCGTCTCTAGGCCTGGCTTGGTGGAGGAGCGAGTTGCTCTCTTGCGCTCTTCACCGCACATAGCCAGGTACATCTGGCTCATCTCGTACCGTCCTGTGCCAGGAGTCTAGTCTTCTCTTGAAGAATTCAACTTTAACCCCTGTAACGTATCTGAGGCCCTTAGGAAGCTGGTTAGGCTGTGTTAGGTTATATTATTTCGCGGTTAGGTTAGGCTATATTACGCCCGGTTAGGCTATGCTAGGTTAGGGTACGCCAGGTTAGGTTATGTTGTGTCCCGGTTAGGCTATGCTAGGTTAGGGTAGGTTAGGCTGGGTTAGGTTATGCTAGAGTATATATTTCGCTATTTGGGCTTTGCATGCATTTATATATATTATATATATATATACAGTATATATATATATATATATATATATATATATATATATATATATATATGTGTGTGTGTGTGTGTATATATATATATAGAGAGAGAGAGAGAGTGTATATATATTTATAAAAACTATTGACTTCTCCTTAGGGAAACGGAGCTTACAGATGAACAGAAGGATCAACACAACGGCAAACATTTTCATTTATTTGTACTTCAGACGTTTCGACAAATCTTTTGTCATCATCAGTGAATTAAGTCTTAAAACCTTAAAACAAAAGTAAAAAGTGAAAAGTGAAAATTACATCAATACAATATTAAAACCATTAAAATTAAAACCTTAAAGCAAAATGAAAATTGCATCAATACAAAATTAAAATCATTTAAATTTCATCACTATAAAAACTAAAATTAAATTAAATTACCTCAATAGGTAAATACACAATGTTTACATCCACCTCCATACTTGGCAAAGTCTAAGAGAACACTGGATGGTCAGAGGATTAGAAAGGGTATGTCTGTGAGAGTCGGTTGGTTAGTTAAAAGAGTTGTAATTTGTAGGATGAGCTATTATTATTAAGGGAGGGTTTGTTTCTATAGATGTACAAAGATTCTAAAATTCGGAGTTCTGTAAGGTTATTGGATCTAGTTAAAATTTCAAACTGAGTTTTGTGAAGGGGATGGTCGTTTTCATTACTATGGTTTCTAATTGCGGATTGTGGAGGGCTACTGAGGGGACGGTTGGTACGGACTGACAAGCCCAAATGTTGAGAAAGGCGCACCTCCAGTTGGAGTTGAGTGCTGCCAATATACGCAGCCTTACAGCTGTCGCACGTGTATTTGTAAACAACATTGGGGCATACAGTTTTGGGGAATTCATCTTTGAACTTTAAAAAATTTGATAATTTAAGTGGGTTGACGAAGGCGAATCTAAAATTTATTTGGGGATAACTAGACTTGAGCAGTTTGGACAATTCACCTCGAATACGCAATGATAAATAACCATAAAAAGGTAATTTAATATATCTGGTTTCTTTTTGTACTGTAGTTATGGGGAGTTTAGTATCAAAAGTGTTATTGAAAAATTTCTTTAATTGGTTATCGAATAGATGAGAAGGGTAGTAATTGTTAAGAAAGTACTGTTTTAAAAATTTAAATTCTTCGTTTAACGAAAAGTAATCCGAACAAATACGGTAACTTCTTGTTAATAATGTTACTATAGCACTAATCTTATATTTATAAAACATACAACTTAAATAATTGGTTCCCAAGCCAGTAAAAGTTTGTTTCCGAAATAGTGAAGTATGGAACTTATTATGAGCCCGTTTAACTAAAACATCCAGGAAAGGTAAACTATTATTTGTTTCGTTTTCACACGTGTACTTAATATTACTATGTTGTTTATTAAGATAATCAAGAAAAAGTTTTACGTGTGAAGGATGGTTAAATATTAAGAAAGTGTCATCCACGTATCTTCTGTAATATATGGGTTTAAAACTACTAGGACAACTTTTCAACCAGATTTCTTCGTAATGGCAAAGAAATGCATTTGCTAGTGTTGGGCTTAACGGGGAACCCATAGCTACCCCATCAATTTGGCTGTAAAGGTTGCTATTAAATAAGAAAAGATTATCAAAACACACTATTTCGAGAAGGTTTTTAAATTGAGTCTGAGTGAGGCCATTAATAAGAGTATTATCAGTAGTGAATAACTTATTTAGTATGATATTTAATGTTTCTTTTAACGGGACATTAGTAAACAATGACGAGACATCAAAACTGGCCATAGTAAGAGAATCGGCATGATTGATCTCTTTTATCTCTTTAGCAAAATCAAACGAGTTGTTAATAGAATAATCATTAAAGGTGAGTTTTGAAAGCAAGGGAACGAAGAATTTGGCTAAATTATAATTGAATGTACCACATGCCGAAAGAATAGATCTTAGCGGGAAATTTGGCTTATGGACTTTAGGTAAACCATATAGAATTCCTGGATTAGAACCAGAAGCAAATAAAAAATTGTATGTATTGTCAGCAATAATATTACTATTTTTTAATTTACGCAAACACCTATTAAGTTTATCTTCGAGTTTTAGTAATTTAGACAGAACATTCTCTTTTACCCTTTTAAATTTAGACGTATCCGACAAAATTGTCTCTATTCTATTTATGTAAACTGTTGAATCAATCAGCACTACTCCTTTACCCTTATCCGGTTTTGTAATGATGACAGAGTTATCCTTTTTCAAATTATTAAGAATTTTAAAATCTTGCTTATTAAAGAGGGGAGAAAACACCTTATGGGGTTTAAAATTATAAAAATTCTTAAAAGAGATGCTCTCCACTTGTTTTACCAAGTTATGAAACGAGAAATTTGGTCGGATCTCACAATTCTTAATATTCATGAGAAAATTTTCAAAGCCAGAGAAAAATTTATAAAAATTTAGTTTATAATGAGGTAGATCAAAATTTAAGCCTAACGACAATATTTCTTTCTCTCTAATACTTAAAACTCTATTAGAGAAATTAAAAATAAAATTATCCGGATTATTTAAAAACGACAGTGATTCCCAATTTTTCCAATTTGGCAGCATGTATCCTTTTATGTCTATTGACAATTTTATCACAGCAAGTTTGAAATTTAGTAACTAAACAATGATAATCAATATAAGACACCCTAGATTTTAGACCAAACAGAGAATTCTTATATTTCAGCTTGAGAAAACTCACTGTTTTAGTTTTCGATTGAAGCTCCAAATTTAATAATTTATGTTGCCATGATTTATATAGTTTGGAGTTGTGGAGGCGTTTATTATAAAGTTTAAATCTAAGGAAATTAGATTTAAACTTTATAATAAACGCCTCCACAACTCCAAACTATATAAATCATGGCAACATAAATTATTAAATTTGGAGCTTCAATCGAAAACTAAAACAGTGAGTTTTCTCAAGCTGAAATATAAGAATTCTCTGTTTGGTCTAAAATCTAGGGTGTCTTATATTGATTACACTGGGCAACACGTATTTTATTGAATGATATCTGACACTTGATTCTAGGTAATTTGGTGCGCTGAATACGAATTTCAACTCGGTTTGGCTCTATCAGGTCCTGATTCTTGTCGACAGCCTATGTGCCATTTTCCAGATTTTTCAAATTAGGACTAAAAAATTAAGTCATGTGTTAAATTTTTTTTTCAAGTTTCATGAATACAAGCAGTTCAAACTACAGTAAAATTACATTATAACGATAGAAATGACTTAAAATAAAAAAACAAACAGATATGAAGCTTTCACTGTGGCAAAAATTTTCTTTTGTAAGACTTTCTAGCGTATTTGCTTGTTGATGGCAGGTCTCTTTTCAAGCACCAGCAGTAATCAGCCATCATGTGGGAATCCCAGCGGCCTTGGTACCGTTCCTCCATAATTTTGATATCTTGGTGGAATCTCTCCCCTTGTTCGTCACTTACATCACCTAAATTACTTGGAAATTGGTCAAGATGGCTATTCAAAAAATGCATTTTTATGCTCATATTGCAACCTAACTCTTTGTAGTCCCTTAAAAGTTTTTTTACGATTTCTTCGTAGTTATCTGCCCTATAATTGCCTAAAAAGTTTTCTATCAAGTCCACGAATGAGAACCAGCCATTTTTTTCGCGTTCATTCATGACATTAGGAAAATTGCTGTCTTTAATCATTGTTCTTATTTGTGGACCGTCGAAAATTCCCGCCTTGATTTTTTCATAACTTAAACTTGGAAATTTTGAAGTTATGTATTTGAAACACTCGCCGTTCGTATCTAAAGCTTTTACATATTGTTTAATGAGGCCTAGTTTTATATGCAGAGGAGGAAATATGATTTTATCTCTGCTCACTAAAGGTGGATTAATTACGTTTTTTTCTCCGACAGTAAGTGATGTTCGTGCTGGCCAGATTTGTTTGAAATAATGTTCTTCCTTGGCTCTGCTGTCCCATAAGCAAAGGAAGCAGGGATATTTAGTATACCCTCCTTGTTGTCCTAGCAGAAAATTAACCATTTTTAAGTCAACACATATGATCCACTCGTGCTCCCTATATTTGATAAGATTTAAAACCTTTTCTATATGTTCATACTTTTCTTTTAATTTTGTTGAGTGCCCAATCGGTATCGAGCCGTATAGATTGCCATTATGCAACAACACACACTTAAGACTTCTTTTCGAACTGTCTAAAAACAAGCGCCAATCATTTGCATCGTAAGACTCAACCCCCATCTTCTTTAACAAACCAACTATGTCGCAGCAATATACTAAACTATCCTCTGTTCTAAAATATTTAACAAGTTCTTCTTCTCTTTTTCTGTAAAATGAAATGTATGTGTTTGAAGTAAGCAAGTTTTTCTCTTTAAGTCTTGAAGCTAAAATTTCCGCAGCCTTTTTGGCAAATTTAGATCCCTTACAAGATCATTCAACTCGGCCTGGTTAAACTTTTGCGGATCGTTTTGACTTTCAAATACGCTGGGGTCAAAATCGGTGTCTGACTCCTCAAAGTGCATAACAATATTTTCAGGAACATCTTCAACTAATTCTTGAGTTGGCAGACCCTTAAATTTTGGAATGGGGATCTCATTTGAATGTAGCACAGGTCGTATCGCGGTGTCGAAATTTGGGTACTCGATACAATGTTTATTTTTCTTAGTGAAGCCCGAAGTCTTGACAAAGCAAAGGTAGCAATCGGTCTCGTGGTTAGTAGGCTCTCGCCACACCTGATATGGAAAAAAAATTGTAAAGCGTTAACAAAAGCGACGAGAGACTTGTTTTTATGAATTTTATCAAAAGTTATCACCCAAACATTTAACATTTCTATGTGTTTCAACCTTATGCAATATTTGAGATTCTTATAAACATTTTCTGTAAATTTTTGTTTATGTACCTAAGTTACAATTACATTTAGGTACAGTATACTAGTGATTAAATTACGTAGTTTCATGAAATCATAAACTTACCATCGGAACTCCAAAAGGTATTTTTGAATCCGAACCCTTCGTCCAATGTCGCAGTCTTTCAATGCATATAGTGCAGGCTTTATGTGGAGCCCACGATTTATCTTGGTCCCCCAGTTTTATGCCAAAATAAGCTAAGTAAGCTCTTTTTACGAAGTCAGTTATATTTGCTCGTTGATGTGGAAGTGTAAAATTTCCACATATATAACAGAAGGAATCAGGGTTGTTTTTGCATTTGAACTTTCTAGTGCTTGATGACATATTGCTTGATTGTTCTGCCAATTTGTAAAGGTATTTAAAGCCCTTAATTCATATAAATTTAAGAAAATCTGAAATATAAACAAAAATTAGTTTAAATAGGTACTTATTATGAAATAGGTACTTACAATCTATGAAATTAAACTAGAAACACGGATGAGTAGGTACAATATAAATTACGTCTAATTAAATCAACTATATTAAATCACGATGACAAAATTACTCACTAAATCATATGCCAATTCAAAATTATGTTAATGCCCAAACTTAATTAACTAACTCAACTGACTGACTGACTGACTGATTGAATTGACTGATTAACTCTGGAAACGAGTCGCTTTTATATATTTTAGTTGTCCCTCTAGAATACTCTACAGAGAACAGGAACGCTCGAGAAAATTTTAGAATTCTATGATATTTTTAGCTTAATTTACTAATATTAAAATGGGTTAAAAATGACAAAATTAAAAATATTTTTAGGGTGTTACATATAAAAATATACATAATACAACAATACCATAACAATAGGTACAAATACCTAGATAAAAACCTAGTTGCATAATGTGTAACTGCAAAAAGACTTAGCGAGTATTGAGAAAAAAACCTTTTTATGAATACGACGAAAGAGGAGGGGTGTTGAGCAAAATCAGGACCTGATAGAGCAAAACCGAGTAAAAATTCGTGCTCAGCGCACCCAAATTACCTAGAACTAACTGTCAAATCTAATTCAATAGACAAAAATTGAAATTTGTTCCCCAGTGTTATCATTGTTTAGTTACTAAATTTCAAACTTGCTGTGATAAAATTGTCAATAGACATAAAAGGATACATGCTGCCAAATTGGAAAAATTGGGAATCACTCAGTCGTTTTTTAATAATCCGATAATTTTATTTTTAATTTCTCTAATAGAGTTTTAAGTATTAGAGAGAAAGAAATATTGTCGTTAGGCTTAAATTTTGATCTACCTCATTATAAACTAAATTTTTATAAATTTTTCTCTGGCTTTGAAAATCTTCTCATGAATATTAAGAATTGTGAGATCCGACCAAATTTCTCGTTTCATAACTTGGTAAAACAAGTGGAGAGCATCTCTTTTAAGAATTTTTATAATTTTAAACCCCATAAGGTGTTTTCTCCCCTCTTTAATAAGCAAGATTTTAAAATTCTTAATAATTTGAAAAAGGATAACTCTGTCATCATTACAAAACCGGATAAGGGTAAAGGAGTAGTGCTGATTGATTCAACAGTTTACATAAATAGAATGGAGACAATTTTGTCGGATACGTCTAAATTTAAAAGGGTAAAAGAGAATGTTCTGTCTAAATTACTAAAACTCGAAGATAAACTTAATAGGTGTTTGCGTAAATTAAAAAATAGTAATATTATTGCTGACAATACATACAATTTTTTATTTGCTTCTGGTTCTAATCCAGGAATTCTATATGGTTTACCTAAAGTCCATAAGCCAAATTTCCCACTAAGACCTATTCTTTCGGCATGTGGTACATTCAATTATAATTTAGCCAAATTCTTCGTTCCCTTGCTTTCAAAACTCACCTTTAATGATTATTCTATTAACAACTCGTTTGATTTTGCTAAAGATAAAAGAGATCAATCATGCCGATTCTCTTACTATGGCCAGTTTTGATGTCTCGTCATTGTTTACTAATGTCCCGTTAAAAGAAACATTAAATATCATACTAAATAAGTTATTCACTACTGATAATACTCTTATTAATGGCCTCACTCAGACTCAATTTAAAAACCTTCTCGAAATAGTGTGTTTTGATAATCTTTTCTTATTTAATAGCAACCTTTACAGCCAAATTGATGGGGTAGCTATGGGTTCCCCGTTAAGCCCAACACTAGCAAATGCATTTCTTTGCCATTACGAAGAAATTTGGTTGAAAATTGTCCTAGTAGTTTTAAACCCATATATTACAGAAGATACGTGGATGACACTTTCTTAATATTTAACCATCCTTCACACGTAAAACTTTTTCTTGATTATCTTAATAAACAACATAGTAATATTAAGTACACGTGTGAAAACGAAACAAATAATAGTTTACCTTTCCTGGATGTTTTAGTTAAACGGGCTCATAATAAGTTCCATACTTCACTATTTCGAAACAAACTTTTACTGGCTTGGGAACCAATTATTTAAGTTGTATGTTTTATAAATATAAGATTAGTGCTATAGTAACATTATTAACAAGAAGTTACCGTATTGTTCGGATTACTTTTCGTTAAACGAAGAATTTAAATTTTTAAAACAGTACTTTATTAACAATTACTACCCTTCTCATCTATTCGATAACCAATTAAAGAAATTTTAAATAACACTTTTGATACTAAACTCCCCATAACTACAGTACAAAAAGAAACCAGATATATTAAATTACCTTTTTATGGTTATTTATCATTGCGTATTCGAGGTGAATTGTCCAAACTACTCAAGTCTAGTTATCCCCAAATAAATTTTAGATTCGCCTTCGTCAACCCACTTAAATTATCAAATTTTTTAAAGTTCAAAGATGAATTCCCCAAAACTGTATGCCCCAATGTTGTTTACAAATACACGTGCGACAGCTGTAAGGCTGCGTATATTGGCAGCACTCAACTCCAACTGGAGGTGCGCCTTTCTCAACATTTGGGCTTGTCAGTCCGTACCAACCGTCCCCTCAGTAGCCCTCCACAATCCGCAATTAGAAACCATAGTAATGAAAACGACCATCCCCTTCACAAAACTCAGTTTGAAATTTTAACTAGATCCAATAACCTTACAGAACTCCGAATTTTAGAATCTTTGTACATCTATAGAAACAAACCCTCCCTTAATAATAATAGCTCATCCTACAAATTACAACTCTTTTACTAACCAACCGATTCACAGACATACCCTTTCTAATCCTCTGACCATCCAGTGTTCTCTTAGACTTTGCCAAGTATGGAGGTGGATGTAAACATTGTGTATTTACCTATTGAGGTAATTTAATTTAATTTTAGTTTTTATAGTGATGAAATTTAAATGATTTTAATTTTGTATTGATGCAATTTTCATTTTGCTTTAAGGTTTTAATTTTAATGGTTTTAATATTGTATTGATGTAATTTTCACTTTTCACTTTTTACTTTTGTTTTAAGGTTTTAAGACTTAATTCACTGATGATGACAAAAGATTTGTCGAAACGTCTGAAGTACAAATAAATGAAAATGTTTGCCGTTGTGTTGATCCTTCTGTTTATCTATAAAAATATATATATCTATATATATGATATGTGTGTGTTAATAATAATAATAATAATAATAATACAAGAGCTAGGATAATTGTATGCATCATTTGGGTTGAGCTCTGCGTCTGGCCTTTGTCTGATGCATACCTTTTAAGTTGATTTATACCCGATTAGGCTGCGTTAGGTTAGGTTATATTATGTCCCGGTTAGGCTACGCTGGGTTAGGTTATATTACGCCAGGTTAGGCTATGCTAGGTTAGGTTAGGCTAAGTTAGGCTAGGTTAGGCTAGGCTATATTATGTCCCGGTTAGTCTACTCCAGGTTAGGTTATATTACGCCCGGTTAGGCTATGCTAGGATATGTTAGGTTGTGCTAGGCCCGGTTAGGTGACCCCGTCTCTAGGCCTGGCTTGGTGGAGGAGCACGTTGCTCTCTTGCGCTCTCCGCCACACATGGCCGCTTGGTGGAGGAGGGAAATACTCTCTTGCAATGCGTTTGACACTCAATTTTGAACCTTAAACAAATGAGACTGAACAGGTGAAAATGAATGTATTCTTTCAACTACCGGATGAAAAAGGACTTAGTAGATCTTATATATATATAAATTATATATATATATATATATATATATCGAAGCATTTCATAATTTATTGTTGGATAGATCCCAATCTTCTACGTCTTTAAATGCTCTTGAGTCTTGACAATATGCAGAATTAGAGGGAGTGCGAATAAAAATGTGTTTAGCTCGTGATTTTCTGTGCTGGTCAGAAATGCCCTTCAGTCAGCGGACGGCCTTGGGCTTAAGAATGTGTTTTTGTGTGGTACGATGTAGTTGTAAATTTAGAATAGTATTACGTCTCTCTCCGGCAAAAATGTTAACGTTAATTTCCCCCTCGCATTACCCCGTTTATCTAAAAGTGCTTTCGGTATAAATAACGTTAGTAAAGTATTAATCGGGTGTATATTAATCCCCCCGTCCCCATGCCTGGTTCAAATTATAATGGCCTCCACTCGGTCACGTCTACACGTATTTATAAAGTACAGCGAAGCGAGTGTAAAGAGAATGGTGAAGGATAAAGAAAAATGGAATAAAGAAAGAGAAAATAGTATAAAAAAGCAACATAAGAAAAGTTAAAAGGTCTTAATTACTACATTTTGGTGGCAAGCGTTGTTCCTTTATATAAATATAAGGCCTTTCCCACGTTGCCTTATATTTCGGTCAAAATTGTTGGTACCCGTATTATAGCATTAATAAATATTCTGGTTCGATTATTTAAATAGCAAGATGCATTGTGTTATCCCATTTGCAAGCAAATTTCGATTCTCATTCCTTATCAAATCATTGTAACTGTTTTTCAAGATGGCGCCCATCATTTTCAAAATTTCTTCTCATTTTCGTAATTTTCGCGGTCAAAAATTTTTTTCTCTTCTCGTTGAAGTCTAGATTTCCAAACCGCTTTGACTCAAAATTTATCTGAGTCGTCTTGTCGAAGCCCTAATAATGTGGAGTCAAAATTAGAGTCGGAATTCGAGAGTTGTTTGTTTCCTTTTCGTGTTGATTTTTATACGGCAAGGTTTAAAATGTTTGAGTGTATGGTGACGCATTTTTAGGTAATAATATATATATATATATATATATATATATATATTAGGGTGACAGTTAAAAAGGTCGTAAATTACATTTTTTGTAAATTTCATGTTCTCACCCCTAAAAATGGTTAGGTTGGTGGCAAAAATGATGTATGTGAAATTTGAACACATTATTTTTACTTTTAGAGGTAGCTCAATGAGGTCAAAGGTCACCAGTTCAATTCCGGCACAGAGCCTACCTTCCTTTTCTTTTCTTTCATTTTCAAATGTGCTGTATCTCTGATATGCAACAATTTATGCTAAATTAGAGTTAGTAGAGCATAGTATAATACAAAAAATTGTTTAACAACATCAAAACAGTCTGAGTCAATCAGCCAAAGTCTTCTTCAGGGCATCAGGGTATCGTCGTCGGTGTTCATGTACGACCTGAAGCACAAACTGCAGCTGTTCTTCATCTTTCGTCAGCAATCCACAGTACTCCTGTATAAGCGCCACGCCTCGCTCAGCGTGGTCGTTAACAACGCTCAGGGTGTTCACCATGCGCTGGGCCAGCTGATAGCTCTGCAGTGTACTCCATAAGGCCGGATCTTCTTCTAGAAATGTGGTCGGAAGTTTCAGCAGCTCGAACAGCGATAGCGACCTTTTAGATACGAAGCTTGCCAGCTGCCGCTCTTTGACGGTCTTAAGATCTACTTGACCTTTTTTTAGGTGGTTCCTCATCACTTGGATTACTCTCTTGAATGGTCTGGACCATAGTGTGCTTCTCGTTGGCTGGTATATTGTCGTCGAATAGCGAGAGGGCGACAAGCTCTTCGGACAGGTACCATAAATGGGAGCTGAATTTATCAGCTGCGACTTTAGCAATTGCCGGGTGGACAGTTTCATATGCGACGAGGTCTTTCATGAACTGTAGATCGTTGGCAGGAGCAGCAGCAGCACTTGGTGCTGTGAACCAGGCCTTTATGTAGAGGCGAGCTGTGAAGACACAAATGTCACTTAGACCTCGTTCTTCCCTCGGAGTGAGTCGGATCTGGGAGCGGAAAAACCAGATCTTGATCGTGTAGATTAGTTTTGCCATCCAGCGTGCTTTATGGATAGAATCTGGGCCCCTGAAGAGCACACCTCGATCCGGTTTACCACTGAGGAAGATGAGGCAGAGTTCAAGCAGCTGGTGCTTGGAAAGCTGGTGGCGGATGAAATCAATTGTGCTTTCCTTAATATCTGAAAGCTGTACGGCACTTCTTTCATCAGAAGAAGAGTCTTGATAGTGAATTTGGTTGATAGATGGCCACTGATCCTTGAAACACTTGAAGATTCCAACATTGGGTGCGTTAGACTCTCCCATGCACTGCACAAAGACAGCACTGATGACAATTTCAAAGATATGGTGGCGACAAGCTAGGAAAAGGAGGCTTCGCCCCAGACTCTGTTCAATGCGTATGCAAGCTCCATTAATCCTTCCTGTATTTGAGCTGGTGGTGTCGAAGCTCATCGCAACTACATTTTTGTCCACTCCCCACTCCTTTAGCGAATCACAAACGGCCTTGGCTTGCGCTTCGCTGGTTCTTGATCGAATTTTAGCCACAGTGAGCAGCTGCGAGACCCCAACTCCTGTGATTATAACTGGGAGGCGTTCAACGTGCTGATTGCCAGTGATGTCGGTGAGAAGCTCCCCGTCCCAGTGCACCACCAATGGAACGTCTGCTTTGAACGCGTCCTTCAGCTTCTCAGCAGTCTTCTTTCGCTGGTTTCGCCGACTTTGCCTGATCGTTTCCCGATTAAGAGCAAGATCACTGATGTTATGACCGAGATTTTTTACTGTTTCGGTGACAATCATCATTGCCTTCCTATCAGAAACTTTACATCGATCGAGTGTAGCTGTCATCCTTTCTGTGATGACCAACTTTCTTCCGCGCTTTGTTGTAGGCTTTTCGCTGCTCTGTCCTGGCTCTCCATGTTCCAGAACTTCGGCTTCTGCTTCACTGCTCGAGCTCGATGATGTAAGGATGACAAAGGAAGTGGCCATCTCCTGCAGATAAAAATGTCAGTTTTTAGATAAAAATTAGGGCAGACAGAAATCCTAGCTACTACTGTATAATATTGAAGCATTGTGTAAAATTTTAAATCTACGAAAAAAGTACTATAAATTGAGTATGTAAATTTTACATTTACAAATATTTGTAAAATTTAAGTAAAACACTAGAAAAGCAAAAAGATACCTGTGAGGATCGTTGGTGGTGACGTCTTTCGTCTTCCTCCAGTCGTCTTTTCACACCCTTCTTCTCCTTTTCATGCAAAGTGACGTCCAAGCCAGTCATACAGCCACGTCTTCCCTTCTCTCTCTGAGCGAGCAGGAACTCGCGGTTTCTAGGAATTTTAATCAGAGTGAATGCATCTGCATGTGCGATATCGAACAGATCATCGAGAACATTACAGAATTTAGCCTTATTGTCCTTCTGTGTTCTCGTCTAGCGCGCTTTATTCTTTTAAAGCAGTCTCCAGTCATCAAACAACTTCTCAAGCTTTTGCTGGCAGTGCTGGAATGTTCTTGTTGGAATTCTTGCTTTTTCCCAGAATTCCACAACTTTGCCGATCACAATCGATGATGCTTCGAGCCTTGTTTTCTTCATATCGAGGTGTTGATAGAGGAACAGTCCAAGAGACTGCCTGATGGATGGCAGCTTTGAGCCTGTGAGATCGGAAATCTCGCTACCAGCAAATGTGCTTTAGTTGTATGAGCACGAGTGTTAGCCATTATGAGAACTCTATATAGTCTCTGTCTATCTATAGTTTATCTCTAGTATATCTGAAACAAGAGACAAATAATATTATAATTATAAATAATAATTAGCTTAAATTCTAAATATAAATTACAATACCTGTCATAATAATGTCGTCTTCTACTTTTACATTAATAATTGTTAATTTACATAGTATTTAAGTTGAACTTTGAAGTCTTTGAGATACCTTTAAACTTTAAGCAATTTAATTTATATTTTACATATATTGTTTTTACCCTAAGCCTAACTAAATTGGAGGGTGAGAGACAGAAATTTTAAAACTTCGAAAGTAAGTGTCACCCTAATTTATATATATAATATATATATATATAATATATATTATATATATATATATATATATATATTAGAGCATTCTAAGAGATTCAATAAAGAAGTAGCAAAATTTTCCAGAATCTATTCGAATTTTTAAGATTATTTTTTGACTGGATGTAAATAATGGATTTACAGGCATCGCTTTGTAGTTTTAGTTCGCTTTATAATTTTAAGTTTTTAAAGGTTTAAAGTCGAAAAATAATCGTTGAAGACGCTAATTTATACTGGGTCAAATTCGGACTGTTTAAGTTTATTATGCTTGCCGTATATAAATTGTGTGACTTCAAAATAAGCAAAATTTGTTATAAAAGATAAAAATTTGTTTAATTGAAATAGAGAAATTGTTTTCGTAAATTCTCTTGATAAATTAATGTTTTTTTACTTTATATACATATATACAGTATATATATTCATAATTTTTTATATTTTTTATAGGTGGGCTGATTGTTGTTGTTTATTTTTTTCTTTCTTTCATTTCCAGGACAATTCCGAGTGATGTTTTGTATGGTTAGGCCGTTTAAATTTTTTTTACCCTGAAATTAGATTTTCTTGTGTTAAAGGGCATGCATTAGACAAAGGTCAGACGCAGAGCTCAACCCAAATGATGCATACAATTATCCTAACTCTTGTATTGTTATTATTATTAAATATATTATATATATATATATATTAAACTGATGCATGCAAAGTCACTCTAGCGTAACCTAACCTAATCTAGCATAGCCTAACCTAGCGTAGCCTAACCGGGGCATAATATAGCCTAACCTAGCGTTGCCTAGCCTAACCTAACCTAGCATAGCCTAACCGGGCGTAATATAACCTAACCTAGCGTAGCCTAACCGGGACATATTATAACCTAACGCAGCCTAACCTGCTATAATATAACCTAGCATAGCCCAGCCGGGCGTAATATATCCTAACCTGGCGTAGCCTAACCGGGACATAATATAGCATAGCCTGACCTAGCATAGCCTAACCTAAACTAACCTAGCATTTTAACCTATCCATCTAACTGTCTATCTATCTATCCATCCATCTATTTATCTACATATATATGTATATATAGGTACCAAGCCTCAAACTAAACCCAATTACCATCCAATATGGCATTTAACACCGAGAAATTTCAACTCTTGAGATATGGTAGAAATTAAGAAATTAGACTGCATATTAGATCAGATGAGCCGGGTGTACATGATTATGTGCGGTGGAGAGCGCGAGAGAGTAACTCCCTCCTCCACCAAGCGGTCATGTGTGGCGGAGAGCGCAAGAGAGCAACTCGCTCCTCCACCAAACCGGGTCTAGAGGCGGGACCACCAGCGTGACCTCCGTGTGAAGAGGGACCGACACACGGAAACGCATCTTGGTACACATACACATTTTATTCATGCAGTTAACCGTGATTCACTGTCGTCAATTGAGTTAACATGACCTACTAATTGTTACCATCATGCACTTATCCGTGATCGTGGCATGGAGTTAACCGCTGCTTGGAGGTGTTTACATTCGCGGGTCCCTCCCGCCAAACCGCCACAATGTGACTCAGTCAGTGTCTCTCAGTGCGACCAAAGGCAATATTATGAACGAAATTATCAAAGACGCAAAGAGAAAAATCGGCGAGTGGTACCAAACCTCAAACTAAACCCAATAACTATACACACTGACATCACCTAGTGACACGCGTTCATTAGTTGCGGGACTATTTACCGAACTTTTTGATCACATCTCGTATATATAAGATCTACTAAGTCCTTTTTCAACCGGTAGTTAAAAGAACACATTCATTTTCACCTGTTCAGTCTCAATTGTTTAAGGTTCAAAACTGAGTGTCAAACGCGGTGCAAGAGAGCAATTCCCTCCTACATCAAGCGGTCATGTGTGGCGGAGAGCGACTGTTAATTTGTATAGAAAACAGAGTAAATACATTTTTACATTAAATTGTCTTCGCATCCACGTTATTTTACGTGAGACGAGAAGGAAAGGGTGCAGGTACATGAAAGGGTACCATCGGAATGTTTAATCTATATAGCAGCGAAGGAATACCCATGATGTCTCACTCTGCTTCTCCATACATTCGTTCTTTGATTTAAAATCACAATAAATAATATAAATGTCCTATGAGATTAATATTTTATTTTTTCACCCTATAAACATCATCATAAACGGTAGACATGATCTACCTTAAAGCTAAAACATAACTTCTTATCAATTCATGTTCTCAGCTTCAATAAACATCGATAACCCCCCCACCCCCACCCATCCCACACACATTGGGAGTACTCAACAATTGGAATTGAATTAAATATATATATATATATATATATATATATATATATATATATATATATATACACACAGTCAAAAACTGAAGACGGCACACACACACACACACACACACACACACACACAGTGATTTGAAATCGTTGTTAAAAATGATAATTATCAGAAAACTCGCAAGAGCAACTCGCTCCTCCACCAAGCCAGGAAGCCCTCAACTTTGACTGTAGTGGCGATCCTGAGAGACGTTCATTTAAGTCTCTAACAATATTCCAAGATGTATCATAACGCCAGGTGAGTGTTACTATTTTGCAACAGTATTACAGCTTTCCGCCCCAACCCGAGCGCATAGGGCCGACCTGAGTTGCCCATGCGTTTCCCATACACCTCACAACTTCTAAGAATCACAAAAGGGATCTTTATTAGCGATACTTTAAAACTTGATGCTGCAAGTTTTAAAGTATTGACAAGAAAGATCCCCGATTTTATGGTTCTTAGAAACACACACACACACACACACACACACAGATATATATATATATATATATATATATATATATATATATATATACTATTAATGTTAGTATTTATATTAATAAGATAAAAATACTTGATTTACACTCGTATATATGAAAGGCATCGTTACAAAAATAGTTACACTAAAATGGAAATTAAAAAATTTATTTTACTTTAAATGTTTTGTTTATATGATAATATGCAGTTATAAGTTATCAAGAGCGTAGAGACCGTTACTGATATTAACATTGCTTGACTGAGTACTATAAATACAAGCTGATTCAAAGAGATTTCTCTCGTAATGAATTATTGAGAAAGACCGATGCAGAATCACATATTCTTCGATGCATATTTACAGCATCAGTTTTTCTTTTCTTTCAATACATTTTTTATGTTGGGTCATTCTCTTCTTTAATGATTTTCATGTTTGCCCGACATAAAATGAACAGGAAAATCGTTAAAAAAGAGAATTACCCAACATAGAAAATATGTTGAAAGAAATAATAAAACTAATGTTATAACTATGCATTTATATTGCCCTATTTCTTCGTGCTTGTTTTTATTATTAACCTCTTTTGGACCACTGGGTCGAATATGTACCGTTTCCAATACACGCACTCATAACTTAACCCTACAAAAACTTCGGTCGTTAAGAGGTTAAAGGGAATAAAGTGCGTGATTCTATAAAAATATAATAACTTTCAAAATAAAGAATTTGATTAAATATGTTTTTTTTAATTAATATTCTTTCCTTCGATTTATGAAACACCATTTATGAAGCGTAAATGAAAGCAAAAGATCAAACAACATCCATTAAATGTTAATATTAAACTACGAGTAACACGGTGAGATATCAAAACTAAAAGGCACAACTAATCGCACAAAATCACGTAACATGTCTTTGAGATTAAATTCAAATGCGTAAAATGGGGAAATAATAATTATGAAAATGTGACTAAAAGGAGGAAGATGAACAAAAAATAAAAATGTAGAAGAAATTTATCGAGGAATATAAGTGTGATTGATGAACATTTCTTCAATGGTGAAAAACAATGATGATGTTATAAGATTAAAAGAAAGCAAAAGTGACGTTTCGCGATGACTTTGTGGGAAAAATAAAATTCAATTATTTTCTTTCGATTTTACGACAAACGACAAAAAAATTCCTCAGAAAAAAAAATAAAGAAATAAAGAAAAAATAAACAAAATAAATTAATAAAAGAATAAACAAAGAATAATAAGACCCAAAGAAAATTGATTTGTTTTTTCATTCTTTTCTCTTTGTAATGAAAAAAGGCATCATAATTATTAAAAAGGAAAAGGAGAATTTTAAGAAAAGTTTAAATATCCATAAAATATGGCGAAAATTAAATAGAAAATGAAAAGAACACAATTTAAAATTCCAACTTTGGACGTTCTTCAAAGGAGATTGAAAGCGAGAAGGGTAAAAGGAATTATAAAGAATTATGAAGGGGAAAGTTATGAAAAGCGCCAAATGAATTATTATAACAATCGGGAGTATGGGTCCATTTGAGGAGAGGGAATTGAGGGGGGTGAGGGTTTAATGGGGGATGATAAGGGGGAGGGGAAGAGGTTGGAAGAGTGGGAGAGTGCTAGTGCCAAGTGGGGGTGTGCCAATGTCATGGGGGTGAGGCTGCCAAGCACCCCCATAAATTTAAAAATTGAATATAGAGTATAGTAACCTAACCTATTCTAACCTAAACTTGGAAATATTTTTTTTTGTATATACGAGAAGGCCTATATATACAGTGTGTGTGTGTGTGTGTATATATATATGCTGCAAATCCACAAGGAAAAAGAAAAACGATTGGTTTTATTTAACCTCCTTCGCAACATCTAAGGTCATATGACGGAGGGGACCTACAACTTTACGTGTAATCCGAACCACGGGTCGCTACATAGTCTGGACGCAGCGGACGGTCTCCCATCCAACTACTTATCCGACCCAATGTCATTTAACTTCGCTGATCAACGGGAAGCGATGTTACGACATTGGCTACGATGTAGCCCAACCCTACATGCAGTAAATGAATAAATGCACAAATATAATAACTGTTTTCTCTTCTTTTCAGATAGATTATAAATACGAACAGTAAATAAACTGGGTCACAATTTCGAAATATTTTTAACTACAATGCTTATGCATCTTGGCGCAAAGAATAGAAGACGAACTTATTATAGAAATGAGATGTTTAATTTCTACGCCTTTATATATCTGAAACATTTAAACACCGTTTTCAGATATTTGAAATATCTAGTAAACATTTAACAATAGCTATTATTCATTATGAGATGTCGAGTAGACGTTTCTTATATACAGTATAACCAAACATCTAGTACCATTTAAATTGTTAGACATCATCATAAACTCATATGATAATAATATTGCTTTATCTATCTATATGTTGGTAGCTGTACTGCACTTGCGTGAAAATATGCTCGTGAGGAGAATTTGTGTATATACAATAGATAATCGCTTTTATTCTTTTCCCGCAGGCGAAATGTAATAAAATTCATCTTTCGCTCATGTATTTTGTTTTGAGAATATTTCATCCGAAAGAAAAATCCAACAAAATAAAGTACTGACGTTTCATTATTTTCACGATACATTTTAAAGGTAAATATAAAAAAAGCTTAAGCAGTGAAAGCTCTGAAGGAATGAGGGGGAGTGGATAAAAGGACAATTCGAAGGGAGATTAAGGAGAACTTAGTTTAGGGATGTTTTTCTTTCTTTAAGAATAGAGTTGTAGCAGGTAATCTGGGAAGGTATTGATGATAGGACAAAGGAAAGGCTACACAGATAAGATGAAAAGGAGAAAAAAAAAAAATATAACTTGGGAAAAAGATTTTGGGTTTGAACACATAAAACGAATACGTTTTCTATAAACACCTATTAATTAATGAAACTATAAATATGGTTTTGAATTAGTGATGAAGATTTCAAAAGCAAACCTGAAAATTAATGGACGATGTAATTATATTTTCTTGTTTTCCTCTTTAAATTTGTAGCTAAATGATGTTTGTATAAAAGGTGGTTCATAAAGTATGCGCGTGATGTATTGTGACTCATTTAATATTACTTTTGCGTGTTTGAAGTCTATTTGGTGTCTTTTTTTCCATGTTGTGAAATAGATTGCATTCTTTCTATTGGAAAAAATTATCGCGTATATGTTGTCTGTGATGCATTTATGTTTGTTATTTCCCGCGTTCACCAACGTAAAATAAATTTATTTCAGTATAAGTGTCGTATATAATATACTGTTCCTTTCCTAGGATGAGGTACGGGGGTGGGGGTATCGTTCCACTCAATGTCATTCCCATTTTTTCATTCGGTGCCTCAAAAGCGAAAAATGCGCGAGTGAAAATCTCAAAGAAGGAAATTCTCAAGTTGATGTAGTTTCATTTCATGTCATTCTCATTCCCATTCACGGCTTTCCCACTTTGGTCCAGGTTAGGTTAGGTTAGGTTAAGTTCATTTAGGTTAGGAAATAGCCATTCTCATTTCACGCCTTTACCCCGAATGCGAATGGAAGTGCAATTCTTTCTCGAGTTTGGATTTCTATCTTTATGAAGTCTCATTTGCAGACCGTGAATAAAAATGGGGATGACATTGAGTGGGAAGTAATTGGTACAGGGACTGTGTGCACTTAATATTTTGTGGTTGTTGCGTTAAAAACTACTGATAAGGTTTTACGGGGTGTTTTATTAATTTTTTGTTGAGTTAAAGTTTAGGGGGTTTTGCCACGTTGATTCGCTGATGGCTGTCTTCTCTTAATTGCTTCACTCTGTTTTTATTTTTTGGAAAGTTCTAAAAGAATATCTGTCATGTGATTGATTTCATCCTTAATGAATTTCTTGTATGAACATCGTAAGCCTCTTGAGAAATAAATAAATATGAGAATAAAACTGTTTTTTTTTTTTAAGCTGAACTGAAGTGGCTCTCCTGCATGGTCAAAGGTTAACTGTGGTCAGAGTAAAATCTAAAACAGCCCAAAATCTTGGGTTTACGAATTACACCATTGCAAATTTTCGACGACAGTCTATTTTTCCGTTCACACACACACACACACACACAAATATATATATATATATATATATAATATATATATATATATATATATATCCTTGCCCAGAAGTATAAAGCACCTTGAGATTTTTTCAATAAAACGTGAACTATCCAACCAACTAATTTTTTTATTTATTTGTATGTTAGAGGAATGCTATAAATAAGTTATTTGGCTAAAAGTTTCAAATTATTTGTGGTAACGTAGGCATTTAAGTTGCTGGCAGTGCATTGAGTGAAATCTATTCATGATGGGGCTAGTTAAAAATACCAATAGTTGTGTCACTTCTTCAATAATATTAATAAGTGACTTAAAACTAGTAAAACTGATTTTAAATGTTTAAAACAAGGGAACTAACAGAAGGATTACAACTAACGATTACGACTAACGATTATTACCTTCCGAAGGGTATTCTCAGGTTGCAGTTTCAAAGAAACTAAAATGTTCTAGATGAGTTGTGCAAACGACGTTGAAATGATTCAAAGACATCAAAAGTTATTGAAATCACTCACGTAATGGTAAATAAAGAATAAACATCAAAGCGTCAAGATCGAATGTTGAAACGGCTGTCCATCATAAATCGTACAAAAAAAATCTTCAGAGTTTCATTCTAATTTTCAAGAGGACACTGGAATTTGTATTTCTGAAAGACCCGTGAGAAGAAGACTCGCTGAAACAGGGCTCAAAGACTGTAAGGCATGGAAGAAACTATCCCTGTTAGAGGTCAATTACAAAAGAAAAAGTAATGCAATTGGCAAAAGAGTGTCAACATTTGACAGCTGGAGATTGGCAAAAATTCTTTGGTCCAACAGAAGCAACTCTGCGGTAAGTGGATGGGCTCTTAACTTAAATCTTCCCTGATTTTTCATATTTTTTCAGTTGTTGTGTTGTATTTGCTGATGTCTATCACCCACTATTTTAATCTAATTTTACAGGTTTTTGGAACTTTTGGGGCAACCTATGTGAGGAGGGTTGACGAAGGTTATAAAAAAAATGTATAGTCCCCACAACAAAGTTTGGAGGAGGCATGATGGTATAGGAGGGCATGTCATCGGAGGGGGGAGGGTTCGGAAAGTTGTTTTTATGCGAGTGGAGGGTGAATTTCCAATTCTTTATAAGCATGTTAGAAAATGTTCTGGATCCGTCTATTGACATACTTCATCAGAAACTCGAGAAACTGAAGTATTATTTCAACAAGACAATGCTCCATGCCATACTTCAGGTGTAAATAAAAACTGGCTTGAGACAAAGGGAATGAAACTGGTCGATTGGCCTCCTCAGTCTCTTGATTTAAATCCATTTGAACATTTGTGTGGAATTTTGAAGAAAAATATCCTAAAAAAACAAATCCAGGCAGAAAATTAATTATCCACAGTGATGCAAGCTGAATGGAACAAAATTGCGAGTGCCACCTATGCCCGTCTCATCAACATAATGCCCAAACGAGTTAAAGCTGTAATTAAACCCAGTGGAAATTTCTCTAAATAATACAATGATAATAACACATTAATACATTAATAATACATTAAAAATTCTGTATAGGATTATATTGATTCATATCCCTCTTGGAGATGTTGTAGCTCAAATTTTCTTGGGTGTCTCATACTTCTTGCCAAAGACATACAATGAGGTCATAAGTATTCGTACAGAGAAATATTTCAGTTATATTCGTCCTTATCTTTTGTACCATGCATAGAATAGTTATGAAAAGTTTACCGTTGTTTGGAAAAATAACAAATAAAAAATTAGTTTAACTTTAACATATGATGTAAAACACTAAAGAATTGGAGGAAATAAAAAGTTAAAATGCAAAAGTTTCCGTACATTTACTTACAAAATTATTTAATACTTTGTGTGTTCACCTTTTGCTTGAATGACTTCAGTGATTCGTTTTGGGTATTTTTCTACAAGGTTTCGATATCTCTCGGTAGAAATTTTAGCACATTTTTCTACGGAATATTGTTACAATTTATATGGATTCAAAGGGTTTCTCTTGCAGACAGCTTTTCCAAATCAAACCATAAATTCTCGGTTAAATTGAGATCTGATATTTGACTGGGCCACTTGAGAAGCTTAAAATTCTTTTATTGAACCCATTTTATGGTGTTCTTACTTTTATGTTTTGGATCATTTTCTTGTTGCAGTAACCTGTAACCAGTTGCGTAGTCAAGAAATGGAAAGGTTGAATGCGGAGGATATGGAATTGAGGGGAGAAAGAGTGAAACAGGTAGAAGAATTTATATATCTGGGAAGCGTATTCACAAAGGATGGAAGGCGCTTTAAGGATATCGAGTGGAGAATGGCAGGAGCTGCGGCAGCGTATAATGCACTGACGTGTAAGTTGTGGAGAAGGAGAGAGGTTAGTACTAGGATAAAGATGAGTGTGTTTAACGCAATGGTGCTTTCAGTCTTGCTGTATGGAGCGACGGCGTGGACACTGACGCGAACGGATGAGAGGAGGTTGGATGCATTTGAGATGAGATTGTTGAGGAGAATGGAAGGTGTGAGATGGAATGACTTTGTCAGGAATGATGTTATGAGGAGGAGGTTAAATCAGGTTCCGGTGAGTGTGAGGTTGAGAGGGAGGAGGTTGGCGTTGTATGGGCATTTGGAAAGGATGGGGGAGGAAAGAATACGAGCAAGAATCTGGAAAGCAGAGATGAGGGGCAGGAGTCCGGTCGGTAGGACGAGAACAGGGTGGAGGGGAATGCTGCACAGAGATCTCGAGTAGATTGGTATGGAGAGAGAGAGAAAGCAAGGGAGCTGGTACAAGACCGCAGCACATAGCGAAGAAGAGTGTCGGCCTCATGTCGCTGGACATCGACGGGGAGCCAGAACAGAGGAGAGCAGAGTTAGTTTTAGTGTCAGAACCTGTCAGTCCTGCTTAGTATTTAGCTGCTGTTGTTTTGAGGAAGTTAATTTTTGAAGTTTGTAAGCCTTAGAATTGAAGTGGTGTATTCCAAAGAAAAAGGTGTTTATTATTGAAACTTACTTTAAAACCTCATAATTTAAAGAGTGTATTCGAGAGTTTAAACAGAAATTTCCAAAATGAAACTATTCCAAGTAAATCATCAAAATAGCGAATTGTGCAGCGATTTCGTGAAGAAAGGTCCGTTATTCCACCAAAAGGGAATCATCCTCAAAAAACAGTGAAGTGACTGATAGTGTACTAAATGAAATCCAACGTTCAGTTATCCGGAGGCCACGAAAAACTGCTCGAAGGTTAGCAAAACAATTGCAAATCAACAGGGAGTCCTGTGAGCGAGCACTTCATTTCATATATCTTAAGGCTTACAAAATCAACAGCATACACCAAATCTTGCCTCCTGATTCAGAAAAACGTGTAAGATTTTGTTAATAGTTTAAACGACATTTGAGTAATGCAAATATAAGAAATTTAAATTTCTTCACTGATGAAGCCTGGTTACATCTCTCAAACTACGTAAACGCTGAGAACAACAGAATATAGAGTGCTACAAAACCAAATGAATTTCATACGATTCCTTTAAATGACCAAAAGATAGGTGTTTGGTGTGGAATTTCTAGGAGACGCATTGTAGGCCAATTTTCTTTAATAAGATAATTCAGAGCGTTATGCTGACATCATTTTCAATCCGTTCACTCATGAACTTTCTGAAGGTATTTTCAACTGGATAATGCTACGGCCCAAACAGCTCGTGCAACACTAAATTTCTTACATGAATTTTTTGACGAAAGACTAATAACCCGAGAACTTTGGCCACCCAGATCTCTGGGTCTAACACCCCCAGACGTTTTACTGTGGGGTTACCTGAAAGAAGTTTATTACCGGTCGAACCCTACACCAATTGAACAATTGAAGATCAACATCTCACAAGCTATGCAAGAGATTACTCCCACATTGTCATCTGATCACGTTCGACGAGTTGGTACGTGTTTAAATGTCGACGGAGGTCACTTTCAACATTTACTTTAAAAATTGGTATTGCAATTAATAAATGTATTCTTACTGTAGTCAATAAATAATTGCTATCAATGGGTTCCATCTTATTTATGGCACACTGTACTTGCACTACTTTATCGCTTCAATAATCACAACTATGAAGCTAAAATTTGTTAAGCTGTTTGTAAATATAAACAGATCATTCATTCTGTTCTAATTATGTGTGTAGACATAAAAATATAAGCATATATTTGTCCTAATTTTATGTTACAACTCATAATGAAAAAAATTAAAATAAGGCTGATAATTATTTACAACTTCCGTTTTCTTGTTTACTCGTATTTTTTACGGAAGTTTCCTCAGCTGTTGTTACTCGTCTGAGCTGTAATAGATAATATAAAGAACTTTATGTTTCCATAAACGATGGTTGCGTACTGCGTACTTAAAAATATTATTTCTATTCTTGTATATATGAAAATTTGAAATTTTCATTCGGAAATAAGTTCACGGTATAAGTTTTGTAATTTGTAATATGTACAATATTTATATTTTCCGAAAAAATTGCCTAGAAACATAACATTAATTTTTGTAAACAGTATAAAAAATAATTTTAATTATTAATACTTTGTTTTACTTTAGATATTTTATTCTTTTAAGTGAAAATAACAAATTTCAAAACCAAAACTCAGTCATTCCTGGTTAATGGTTTTTTTTTTATACTACTCAAATATTTTGTCCCTAGGCGAGCTTTCTTCCGAAAATATACAATACTGTACAGTGTACATATTACAAATTACAAAATTTATGCCGTAAAGTTATTTCCAAATTAAAATTTGAAATGTTCACATGTACAAGAATAGAAATATTTTTAAGTGACCATCTTTTGTGGAAGTATAAAATTCCATTTCCTGAAACTGTACAGGACACGTTTGTACTGAAAAATAATGAAGTGCAATTAATTTATTCTCATCTTTTTAGTAAAATTATTCTAAGTGATGTTAAAAAAATTTCTTCGACTTACACTTAAAATTTAAATAGCAAAAAGTACTTCTTTCTCAAGCAAAAATCACACTAAAATTTAAATTGCACTTTAACCCCAGAAGATCAGTGTGGTACTGCACGCATAGCGACTAGTATCGGGTCTACGTAACCCCATAATGAAACTTACATTTATAGGTTGAATTCAACAATTTGTTGTTATTAAACAACAATGAAAATTAACTTTCATAGAATAAAACATCATTTCCAGAATAATAAATGTAATACTATATCTAAAACTAAATACAACAACCACTGGATCACACCAGCACTCATTGTGAGTATTAAACGCGAGCATACTCTCTTTAACTTATGGAAAACTGATATTATTACCGAACAAATATCCAAAAATTATTGAACAGATTTAATGCAGTCATTAAAAAAACAAGCAGATCATTATTGTTAAAAAATCGATGAACAAAAATCCAATCCAAAAAGGCTATCGAACACTTTGAAAGAGTTAATTAACACAAAGAAGGTGAAAACAAATCCCTTGTCTTCCCTCACACAATACACAAGACGGAAATTCTTACAGTGGCCCAAAAGACAGCCAATTTATTAAACAATTCTTTGCAAATATCGGCTCCAATACTGCAGCCTCGATCTCAATTACAGACACTAACTACCGACAATACATACCACAGCCAAATCCAAACTCATTTTTCTTTGATTCAATCCTATCATACGATATCTCTCTTGCAATAAAAAATCTAAAAAATAAAGATCCTGACATTAATATGATCCCAGTAAAAATATACA